>DWEE01003022.1:0-10891 GCA_018245755.1 Parelbella macleannani
GCTTCACAGTTCCCATAAATATTTTTAACCGGGTCGTGGTTTGATTTATCTGATACCTCAGAAATCGAATTATTAATATTCTGTTTGCTATTTTACTCCAACGTTTCTAAAAATATTATAATGTAAATAGTATTTTAATGTTGTGGCATACGTAAACATTTTAATGTTCGTATGTTCATCATGGGCATGTTTTTCAGGAGCCGAGCATCCAGGATCCGTCTCACCCGCCGGTTCCGCCGCTACCTTGTTTCTGGCGTCGGAGAAGAACCGTAAGTATTATCAACAATTCATTATTTTGAATAGTATCTTTACATTTGGAATGCATGATTTTTTAACAGTTTATTGCCGCGGTTAAATGTGTCGGTATAGTTTCAATCGGTTTCATAAACAAAAACGATATAGTACTATCCACACACAATGCAGCATTGGGTATGGATTTGCAAAAATAAAGCGACTATAATGTGAAACATACTGGCTGTATACATTAGCCAATGTTCCACATTTTAATACCCACGGCTACCTATGTTACAAATAACTTAGACCAGGTGAATCGATTTAATGTTCGTCGAAATTGTTACAGTGTATATGAAAATGTTCCTGAGCGTAACCGCAGGCCCCGAGGCCCACGAGGCCAGCTGGCGTTACAGGGCAGTCATATTTTAGCATGTCTAGACGAGGTATATAATTTAATTTTAATTATTTACTAGGTATTACTACACAATACAATTACTATTATTCATCTGAATTCATGGAGTATAGACACTCGTATAAATGATTAACGAATGTAGAAGTAAGGTAATAAAGGAATTAGAGATGCTGGTGATCTGACAAGAGGATGAGAAGTATTTTATGATTTATTGAATGGTAATGCTATATTGAATTAATCTTTTACAGTTAACCAACAAGTTGACCGCCATACACAACCAATTGAGTAACCTGCAGGTACTGCTAGCTCAAATGCAAAGGCAGACAGCGATTCGTAAAACTGGGTAGAAGATGATTATGAGGTATTGACACTATTATCAGTTAATACTAGTTTAATTATTAATAGTATCAACTATTGAACACTAGTTAAAAGTTTTATTATGACTGTAACCCTCTTATTATGAGAGGAAACCCACATTCCAGTGATGACAAAAAAAGGTTATATATTTTAATTTTAATAGTTATCAGTGATGAATGCAGTATTTATGAACAATAAGAATATCATCAGCCTGTTTTAATCGACTGCTGACCAAAGGCCTCTCCAAGCTTTGCTTTTAGTTGGGCATTCCGTAAAAAGTCAATTTCAAAGTGGCTGAAATAAAAATTATGATTATTTGTTATACTGCCTCAATGATCCAGTAGTTAGTGCACTTAGTGAAGTTGTAGGTTTCACTTCCACTTAGGACAAATATTTCCATCATCCACCATAAGAACATTTTCGGTACTTGGATATAGAAAGAATGGATATACTAAATTGTAATATAAATAAATAACGAAGAAAATATAAATAAACCAATACTCCCTCATATTATCGATAGATAGGATAAATAAATAAAAACTTTCTTATCAATCTGGATTGTAAGGAATATTTTTTATGTGTAACATCATGTCTCTAATCCCTGAAGGGGTAGAGGAGTGAAGTACCCTCCTACATTTTGCCAATTATGTGTATGTCCCATAGAACAGGCTGTGAGCCTATTGCTATACACCAAGCGCAGATCCTGACTCTGAGTCATTATGAACAATCTAAATTTAAAAATCCAGTAGTACCCGACCTGGGATTCTAACCCAGAACCTCCTAGTCGGCAGTCGCTCTTGCAACCACTTAACCAATGAACCAGTCAAAACTTTTAATGTGAATATAATTCTTTTTTAGAACAATGGCAAGAAGGCATCACCATCGTGCCTGCAACTATTATACATGCAATTCTGCAAGAGAATATTAATTGTGTTTGTCGTCTACTCAGTCCCAGACCTGGGTTATGTATGTGCTGTAGATGTGGTTATACTACATCTGTTTCTTCCTGATGCTGTTCATGATTTCCAGTGACAGTCCAAAGGCGTCATTCACAAACAGGACAGTCTCATTCTGGTGGAGGACTGAGTTAGTGATCAGTAGGATGTAGTATTTATTTGTTTTGCTTCATATATTATATAAGATTACATATTAGTAGCCAGTGTCAGACTTACCCAACATATCCAGATCTCTTTCAGTTTTCATTATTAAGTAAAACATGCTCAGTCAAATAAATCAGCTGATGTTATCACACAAGATTATTGTGGCAATCATGAAGTTAACCACCCCATTGTATTCCACCTATCTTTTGCAAGAGGCCACTGACGGGACTGGCATTGTAAACTAACGATATCTTTTATTCCCTGAGATATTCAGTTACAATTGTAATAATCGTATAATCTTTAAATTTACCCAGTATTTTCATGTAGTTTTTGATTTTTGAATGTGCTGTATTTTTTCTTATTATGATCAAGAATCGACAATCTTTTACATATTACCTAATACTCAAATATCTAGATTAGTGCTTAGTGTTTTAGGGAACACCATAAATAATCATTTATATACCTACCCAAGATAATCACACAACACAATATAAGTAGTAATAGTGTTTCAATATTCATTTGTCAATGCTCATTTGTTTTAAGCATGATAGTCAAAGAATTTTTAGTAAACTGCTCATTTTAAGAGAAACCATGTCAAAACATCTTTTAATTAATTTATTATGTACTAAATGTAATTTAACTCACATTAAATAAATGCTGAAACTCGGCTATTATTCGATCCTTTATTCATTGACAAGGTCCTCTCCTGATCCTGTCCTCGGATATTAAAAAAAAAACATTTTAATACAAAATGCATTTTACAGGGGCAATACAAAAATTACTGCTCACATCTCATGCCGAACGAAAAGAAAATTAATGAATTAATCGAGTAGTAGTTGTTATTGTTTTTAATAAAAGGGTTAAAAATAAGATGTATGCTACCTGTTGTATTATTCCCTGAAACAATACCTATGAACAAAGTTATAAACATTTTCAGAAATTTCATGTCATGATTTTTACATGCAGTGGTGGGTCATAGTGCATAATATAATCCATAACCAACGTATTCATAAGTGAAGACAAATCGTTATATCCCTTCTATAGAACAATTTCACGCACGGACGAGTGAGAAAATTTACATAGTTGTAATACTTTACATTTTTATACAATGAACTATGTAGCTGATACCTGTGACTTAAGTGGGTTTAAGATATTAACAATAAATTTTATATACGCAAAGAAAAGATATAAAATATTTAAGACAAAAATGTACCTGACTAATTTTAAATAAAAAAACTTATCATCAAGCCTGTAATTCCTGAAGAGGTAGACAAACAAGTGTAGTATACTCCCAGGTTTCACCAGTAACGTTTAAGTTTAGCCTAGTGCCATAGACCGAGCACTAATCCAGACTCCGAGTCACTACTAGAAATTCTAAATTAGAAAAATCCAATAGACCGAGAATTTTAACTCGGGACCTCTCGATCGGCAGTCGCGCTCCATCACTCGACCAACGAGGCAATCTAATTTTAAATACTCGCTAAAATAGTATTTTTTTATAACTATAATAACTGTATTAAAATAACATCGTATTGTTTTAGTTAACATCAGGACCAAGGGTCTTAGTAGGTAATACAAAAAAAATTATAGAACTCTATCCTATAGTTTATACGTGATGCGCGCACCGCGATAGGTCTCTACCATAGAGATAAAACAAAACATTCATAGTTTACTTTCATATAAACACTATCAAAAACAATGGTCTGTAGCCGAAGAGTAGCAAAGGTTAAGTATTTACAGAAGAACTAGTATCACTACTAAACATAAACAAAATTTAATAATGTTGTACTGTAAATTGCTCAGTATTACATCCACTAGTAGTACGGTGACATACCTCATCGACATATATAGGTGCCTACATATTTGGAGATCGTACATGTCCTATCAATTTTCCTGATATCTACAACTACACTTTGTGGATTGAGAAGTCAATCAAAGCACGTAGTTATTTTTTATATGTAAAGTTTGATAGTGTTGAGGCGGAGAGAGAATACATCCCCCTACCCCATGCCGGGATACCAGGATGTAGTAAGACTAAACCCGGTGCTGGCTGGTCGCTACAGCTCAGCCTATTTAAAGCACGTGTATAGGCCTTGGCCATCTACCGGTCGTAGCGTAGACAGTGCGAGAAGCCTTGCTCTGCGATCCTAACTCGAAAGCTAGCGTGAGGATTATCCCCCCGAGAGAGACTTAAGTAATGGACTTAGACAGGCAGGTGATTATGAAAATTTGAAAGATTTCTATTTAATATAATCGTACTCATCGGTAGAATCAAGTCTTAATTAATATTTTTTTTTGCGTTATCTATTCTTTTAATTATCTTCAAAATATTAATGGATTGTTGAGTCAGGGTTTGTACCCGATGGCAATAGGCTCGTCCTCTATTACATGATATGTATAACCTACCTGGTTTAAAGTGTTGGTAATGCGCGATGTCGCATTTGTAATATAAATTTTTAATACACGTAAAGGATAAACTTCGTAATATAAATTAATGAATAGTATTTTAAATAGATAAATAGCCCGTAGCAGTTCCACTAAAATATGCTACTTATTTCATTTGTACCTTAAACAGCCTCGTACCTACTTACCAAATTCACGTAGTTATGCATACGTTTTATTCAGCCAACTGGGGCACAAAGACCAAGTGTTAAATCGCTAACTAAATAGAAGGCGGTTATGTAGGCCACAATTGCACGTGAAACATACAAATGCAAGACAGCCCCAGATCAGATCATCAGCTGGTCAGTAAGCATGCTAATGTATTTGCTGACCGTATTACGAAGGCACACGCACTAGCTTAGAATTGGGTTATGTCTATTTATGTTCCTATTGGTCATGGTTTGCACCTTTGCGTAGAGGTTTGGAGTTTATTCAGTAGGAATAGCGAGGGTCTGTACTAGTTCAGCAGGAGGTTAACAAAAAGAAAGAAAGGTCTACACGCTATTTAATCTAGTAATTTTTAATAGGCTACGAATATGTTACGAAACAGGTTAAATAGGCTACGAGTATTACTAAACTAAAGCTACGAATTTAAATAAGGTTACAGAAAAGCATGTTTCGCACACAACTGCGTAGTTGCATAGTAGGTATAGAGATACACACACACGCATATATCAATATATTACAGAAATTGATCAGTGGGAATTAGAACTTGACCGTTCAATCAATAACGTTATCTTACACGTCCTTGATAAAGTGAGAGCGCTTGGTGAACGAGTAATAAGTAGGTACTTGATACAACAAACCGCAAATTTGGGCTAATTGTATGCGCGTTGTACGAAAAATACACGTTTCACGGGTCCACGGGCACGGTTGTCGACTATTTTCTACGCATACGAAAGTAAACGTGAACTCGTTTAAGCTATTGTCCTCTTTTAGCTGACAATGCGTCCTTGGCTAAGAATTTAGGCTAGGAAAATTACCCATTAACATGGAGGACGGATAATGTGACGCATATCGAGTGTCTATTGTCCATTTAATATGGAGGTACACAATCAAAAACGACGCCCATAGCATTCGAATCACGCGTCCGTATTCATTCCAACATACCGTAACACGAGTAAGGCGACAATAAAGTGTACCGAACGATATTATTACCGGCTCAAGTACGGTCACAGGACGACGTTTCCGAACGCTCTCGGGATAACGACACTACCACTCGCGCCAGCAAAATCAAACTTTTCCTCACCCGCGCGTTTTAAATTTCGTATTTTCCTTTCCATAGAGTAACTTCAACTTTCTACATTTTTACTCGCGAAAAGATAAGGCCGCGATTTATTCAGATACGTGTAATTAACGAGGTTGCTGCGTTAATTTTATATAATTATTATAATTTGAGTCTGGTGGTAGGAATATGTTTATCTAAATGCATTTAGTTTGAGTGTGTCCGCGGGCCGCGCCCCTCGTGTTATGTTGTAATTTGTTGTAGAACCTGACAATATCATTTGCAAAGTGGGTAGGTGAGGACAATGGAGCGTTACATAGTGAACCGGCATTCGAAACGCCGTAAGAGCAATGATGGACTTTTGACCAAGTGGCGGAAAAAGTACGTGGGGAATCTACTCAACAAACACAGTTGGGTTACCAGCGGATATGATTTAAGCGTAAGTTTTTTTGTTTTTTTTTTATTTTTATAATATATCCAGAACATTTATTTTAATATACATAGAAACAATTTTGTTAAGACGATCACCTTATACAAGAGTGGTAAACTTCACCATGGTCCACTAATGTACTAAGCTTTCCAAATTACGTCTCATGAACCTCATATTAATTTATAACATGTTTCCTACTATCGTTTAATACATTATAATAATTGGTGATTTTTAAATAATTTATAGGTTATTATGAACTATGAATAAATTTTGTTTCATAATAATTTACTGTTATTTAAATTGCTTCTCAAATGTTCAACGGTATTAGGTATATGTCACATTTAATTAACATATTTGGTGCACATTGAACATAACATATAATTAATTAAAGTTAGAAAACAACCGGTTATAAATATGCGTTGTTTATCTAACCATTTTTTTTTGCAAATAAATTATTTAAATATTGTACAAATAAGCATATTTAGAAGTATTGAATCCTGGTTTGTGATTTAATAGTCACAACTGATAATACAGCAGCGAGTGCCACGGGTTTGAGGTTTCACTAAAGTCCAGTGTGCAGTAAAATGCACATATAAACTGTTTCCGTATTGAATATTACATAAGCCTATAGAAGAAGATTGATTTGTACATAATAAAAAGGTGTAAACTTCTGTACACCTCGACGTTTTAGACCATCGCTATCATAGGACATATTTTTAAAGGTTTAAATCGTAACTGTAAGGAGTTACAGATGTTACTTCTCCTGAAAGTTATCAGAATATCCCGGGTTTTAGGGCATAAAGGCCGTTCCCGACAGCACATAACAATTTTAAGCTCCACGTGGGTATACTGAAGAAACCAGGAATAGGTGTTCGCCCACAAAAATGTATGGAAGCGTAAGAGAAATCTGCCAATCCGCAATTGGCAAATGTGACTGGCTACGATGTTTCCTTTCTTATTCTGAAAGGAAACCTGTTTCAGTGGAACGATAAAAGGGTTTTTGATGAAGTACCTATACTTTTAATATAGGTATTCAATGTGTTTCAAAACGAGTTTGCTATCACAGTAACGTAAACAGTTTTATCGGAAACGAGTTGTACCTACTCGCATCAGTGTACCTATTCCATTCTCGATCGTACGAGGATCATCCACAGCAGACGGCAATATATGAGTCATTCGCTCCATTCAGTTGTCTGGAATAATCCTTGAACGACTCTAATAGACGTTATTGTGAACTGTACAAGACTCTTGACAATCCGCCTATTTGTAAATACGTCTACAATTGGAATATTTGTAAACAATTTACGATTTCTGTTAGGCCAGTTCTTATTTTCATATCAACTTGGCTGTATAGAATTCAGATCCAATTAAAAACCCATCACTTTCTAGCTATTTTTCCCGCCTTAAATATAAGTTCTTCCGGGTATTAATATGCTGTTAAGCTATGAGATTTTTATCTGAAAAAGGTTTTGAATAATGTCCTTCTCTATGATTTACGAACTTGAATCATTTTGTTCTTATATGTCCAATATCCATAGACAACATTGTGCAGATATCAGGCGCAAAAGGTGCTCGTTTCGGGTACATCTACAATAAAGAGATAGGTTGAAATATTTATAGTAGGTTGTTCCTTAAATAATTACACATAAGAACATGCTACATGTTCTTACTATGAGTCCGTACAAACGTTTCTATGCAAATGAACTGAATAAGGAAGCGTTTTGTCACGGACTGTTGCATCGCCATCGACTCCCAATTCGGACAAAACGCGGTGAAAGTGGCGTGCTGGACGGAATAATGGTTCACTATACTTATATGATACTAATATCTTGTTATACCATCTCATCTTATAATATTAGAAGTACAGAACCGAAACTTTTTACTAGACGAGTAATGAAGTCCTATGTTCACATAAAAGAAATCTAATCAGGAGTGAGTGTCATTACCAGGCAAAAAAATTATATTGCTCTTATTGTTTTAAAAACTTCCCTTTTTATAGATTATATCTTATAATTAAGTTTGTGATTTGATTAGGCCTAGGTGATTTATTTCTCTCACCTCAATACCGCGATTTTCATGCCGTCCCAAAAAAAATTGTATTAACATAATCTCGTACTACAATCTGTATAAAATTAGTTGTAGACTTAATTGGAATATGTAGAAAATTTATGTGATTGCAGTCGACAAAAAATCAATTGTAGAACTGATTATAAGTCCACAAAGGTTATGTCATTGATTTTTTAGAATTTCGTAATATGTGACTCCGTCCATCTCGACCACATAGGTCAGACACAGTTTGATGGGATAGACAGAAGTTCAAGGGTTTATGAATAAAGTGATGAAAGTAAAAGACACACGTCAGATCTGCAAGGATATAAATATTTAGTCCTCGTTGCTCTGTCCCGATCCCGTAAGAGACTAAGTGTGATGATTTAATAATAATCATAATATTATGTCTACATATTTCGTGAACGATATTGGCACGCCAATAACCAATCGTACCCACGCTCATCTGTAGGTAGAATATCATTGTGCCCACGCTTTAATCACAATAGACAGATAATCAAATTTATACCTACGAGCAGATCGTGATACACCTGCTCAACATCGTAACCACAAAATCAGTTACGAATCCATAGATTTGTTGATTTGTATTACGTCATTACATGATTTATATGTTATGCATAAATTTTAATTATATAGGCGTTTTCATTATGTAACTCTGATACGGAACTATAAGGTAACTGATGTTACCCAATCAGATGTACGTTGCTGTTCAATTTATCCTCCGCTTTGATCTAGATGTGTGTTTTCCACTGCATCCCTCAAGACCTGATGCGTGTTTTGACAGCTCACTTTTCATTTAACTCTTTTCTAGTTAAAAAGAAACACTATGTGCAACAAATTATAATATTAATGACCACCGTTATCATCTGTATAAATAAACAAACATCATTAAATAATTAAATCATCTCACTCGCACTTTATTGCTGTGTATAACCGTTAATAAAAACGTGTTATTTCTTTGACTAATTATAAGATTGTAAAAAAATCTGTAGTTTTCTTGTAAATTACTCATAGGATATTGTATAATTGTATATGATTTTTGCTATTGAAAATTTACATTTAATTTTATTTACCATTTCCACTTGCGCTAAGTTGTCTATGGTACATTGTTTTTATAAATGTAACATGGCCAACAAGTAGACGAGCTACTGAGTATACAGTAAGTTGTCACCGTCATGTGTGGTCATGTGCAATGCTAGAGGATTACCAATACGTCGCTGTACATAAAATGCTAAATATGTATTATACATACAAACTTTTCAGCCTGGTGCAGAAAAAAAAACATTAAATACTTCACATTTTCTTCTGAATGTTTTCTTTCAACTTAATTAATAAAACCGTAACATCACGCGTGTAATCCCCGAAGGGGTAGGCAGAAAAGTGTAGTACAATCCCACGTTTCACCAGTTACGTTTAAGACCCAAGGAATAGGTGGTGAGCCTATTGTCTTACACCGGGCACAGATCCAGTCTCCGAATTACTACTAGAAATTCTAAATTAGAAAAATCTGACAGCACCCAACCCGGGATTTGAACCCCGAACCTCTTGATCAGCAGTCGCTCTTGCAATCCCTCGACCAACGAGGCAGTCAACTTAATTAAGAACCAATAAAAAACTACAATTTTTATTACTAAGCAGAGCACAAAGGCCTTTATGCATCACACGAATATTTGTATCGGGTTGTTATCGAACCCATAACCTTCTGCACAACGGTCAAAGCCATTAACCACTAGACCAACAGGCTAGACACTATAGCAGGTGAACATAATTATTACCTAGATCACCTTTACATGACGTGAACGTGATAAAAATCTATGGCAGGATGTTGAAATGTCAAACAAACTTGAATTTTGTCGCTAAAAATGGAGTTGCGCAAGATTCAGCAAAATCCACAATATCAAGAATCGAGATATTTATCTTCTATCGTCTAGGTGTATTGCACTTTACCGACCAAATGGTAATCGACATGCATTTGAATCCGCCAAGCTATTAAATGCTGTTTGGCGAGACCATACGGCACAGAGTTGTACCAGCGAACGTACATTGCGACAGCCAGCTCCCCAACGTTTGATACTTATAAACATTATACTAGTAGTGTAGCTTAGTTGACTGTACAGTGTTAGAAGGCAAAGTTCCGTGCTTAAATTAACAGCAACTGTTCGTTTTTTGTTCTATTTCCTCCAGCGAGAACACGCGCGGAATGGTTTGCCTACTTGGATTTACTTGCAAAAGAGAGTGTCAGTGATATAATTAGTAAAGAAAAAATTAAAACATCAAGTTGAATTCGCGCCAAATGTAGCTGTCATAGAAAAATAAAGTGTTGGCCATGACATTTAGTTATACAGACACAAAAAGCAGCGATAAATATTTCCATTTTGTTTACAAAAAATACCTTTGTTTCGAGACCTTTCATAGTGAATTAACTTTGTGGCTATAGAGTTTAGTAACAAAGTGGGGTCGAAGGTGAACAGTATGCCCCAGATTTTCTTCAAAAAAGTGATGGTGGTGCGGGAGCGAGGTGACTTCGAGGTGAGTTGCTTTCACTTTCCGCAGAAGTTGGTTTGGTACTTACCATAACACGAACTAGTACCTAATCTGTTATATGTAGTTGTAATGTATCTGTA
>DWEE01003023.1:0-10891 GCA_018245755.1 Parelbella macleannani
ATTCAGTTACATAAGCAATAAGAACAACTATGAATATGAAATGATACAAAATAGCTCCGTTAAAAAAACTAAATATTTATAATGAGTTAATATTTATTATCCATTTCTACAATATTTGTAATCAATATATACATAACATTAAAAAAAATTTGAGTTTAACATTTTCGAAGAAAGAATATCTAATAAAATTTGACACATGATCACTATTATTACATTTCCATTTTCAAAAGCTTTAAAGCAATAGGCGAAACAAAATAGCCACCGAAACTTATCATTTAATTAAATTCTGTTTCTCGGAATACTAAAAGTAGTTAGTCTCTATTTATACAGATCTGGAAACTTCCATCCAGTCAATTTTAAACAACCTTGTCATTAATGAATAATTACGTTTACAGATCTAGGAGAAACGTCCCTGATTTTATTAATGCGGATAAATGGTCTGAACGAATGATGTTAAAAGTTCAAGAAGAGTTATTTTGTAGGTTTTTAAGAAAAAAGTTTTTCCTTTACCTGGATTTTCAGACAAACGTTTCTTTGATTGAAGGTCTTGAACTGAAGGTTTCTTTCTTGGTTGAAACAAACCGAAGAGAGAACAGAAGAGCTCATAATCAAAATAAACTAGCCCTTTCACAAAGTCTCGGATATCATTTAATCAAATATCGTTTCCATAAAAACACATAGGTACTAATCAATCAGTTTCTAACGATATATCAAAATCAGTTAAAGACATCCTTCTTACAGAACGCCATTAGTACCACCAGCGGCTCGAAGACAAATTACCGTCCCAATATATCAAATCCGAATGAAATATGTTCGTAGATTTGACAATACGTCCTTATATGAATTCTACATATACATCTAAGATATATTCGTAGAAGTACAAACATTGCGTAACCTGTTGGTTTAGTGGCTACCGTTATTTTGGGCCGGACGTTGTGGGTTCAATTACCACTCAGGATAAATATTTATCTATTGTGCGTGTTGGTGTACAATCAGATATATAATTATGTATTAAGATAATTATGTAAATAGTATGTTTACCAGCAGTCTGGTTACAATAGAATAGGATTCGTGTAGTGGAGAATCAGAGGTAACCACATGTGAGTTGTTCCAAGATATTGTTATGTACATATTATGATACTATTACTTTGTGACATATTTGGAATTAGTATTGAAGCCAGGCTTAGTACCCACCCCTGAGGTCGTGGGTACCACATCCTGGCGCACAATCACATCCTGGCCTTGACCTTCCTGACGCCAAAGACTGCCACCCCTTATAGTTTATCATAATGTTTTGTAAAAGCGGACGATATCTAAAAATAATATGCTTAGTACACAAAAAGAAACGTGTGTTGATAAAAGCGCGAAATCAAGCTCGATATTTGTCTAAGCGGGAATCGCTACGACGATCCCACAGTTTAGAATACCGCGACAATTTTCGAATATGAGCACAAATTGCATAAATCTATAACTGCGTTCAGAGCGTTGCGATGCAGCTCACTGGATTGTTTCATGGAACACCGTCTCTCATGAGAACTACTGACATAACATAATATAACGTGTGTATTTCCCCGTAGAAGTAGGCAGAGAAGTGTAGTATCTTGATTTGCCACGTCACACACGTGCACACACGTTACACGTTCCATATAATAGTGGACACGCCTATTGTTGGATACTTGAAGTCACAAAAACCGAGCAAACTATAAGTCAGAAAGCTACTAAAATCTACGCCTTTCTTTACGTCTCAGGATATCTAACTGTGGTTTAACCCTAAGGTATTTAAAGGCAGCCTAGACCTACGCCGACCCTTTTCACTTTAAGAGGAGACCTGTGTCCAGCAGTAATGCAATAAAACGGACTAAATTATGATAATGGCAAAGATTATGGCAACCCTTTTTACATCTCGTTAATTGTCTGATTCAAGCTACACGAAAATCTAGTACGAGTCGAAGCAGACAGAACAGACCAGTATATACAAAATTAAACAACCCTAAAGGCCCGTCAGGACCTTAACTGATGATGACGATGACGATGATGTCGACCAACGAGGCAGTCAAAAAATATAGCAAAAAAAAATGCGAACCGCAAATAGTTGGTGGAAACTTGAAATATATCCCTAATCTTCGGCCGCTCAGTTGCAAAGATTAAATAAATAGCCGGAAGTTTTGCAAAGAGGATACAATTTAGTTTATGACTGACGTTGACTGGAACGCGTATTTTACGGGTCACGGTCATTTTTTTAGCATCAGGGTGCCTTATGATTAATTCAGGGCAGCTCGCCGACGGTCAATGAAGTGTTCCAGTCGTTTGTTTCATTCGGTCGCACGACAAATATATTATGTATTTACCGGATATAAAATAGAAAGTTATACATTCTTCGGGAACCAGATGGCCAGAAGTACCACTGGTCCGTTTTGATGTACGACTTTCTCGGAGTTGAGGAGAAATAAGGTTTGTCAATATTTTTCCCCTAGAATCGTCCTAAAATAACTGCGTATTTCTTTTATTGCTTGTCATATAAAACAGGGCGACATAAAATACTAATGTGGGCTATTACTCACATACAAAACAAATTGTTACTTTGTCGACAGTACCTAAAAGGGCATATAGAAATTGTTCCTAATGTATGCATGTTGTCTTGCTCATAAAAATATAGTTCGTATCTTTTGCTTCTTAATATTTTTTTATGTTTATTAAAATCGTTGCAACATGCCTGTAATCCCTGAAGGGGTAGACAGAGGAGAGTAGTACAATCCCACATTTACATCGCACCATGGAATAGGTGTCGAACCTTTGCCATACACAAATCCATACCCCGAGCCACTACTAGAAAATCTAAGTTAGAAAATCCAATAGTACCCGACCCGAGATTTGAACCTAGAACCTCTCGATCAGCAGTCGAGGTTGCAACTTCTCGTTCAACGAAGTAGATAATAAAATTGTGTTTGTTAAATTAAAATATTATGAATTAATAAATGAATTACCGATTTAGAGATAGGACATGCTAGAAATAGGTGTAAAGTACAAGTACTGTGTTCATCTGCTAACTTGCCTCAAGAGTAGCGGCTGTTACTACAAAAGTTCAAGGACTCGTAATTATTGACTTTAATCTTTATAATATACAGTCCCACAACAGTACAATGCCGTACATATATGTATTAAGTATCAAACAACCAACATTTTGCCTACATTGATACACAGTTAAACCCAATCCATTAAAAAAAGTGAAATAAAAGCAAAAATAAAACGGAAAAACAATTTTTTTTTCAGCCAGCGCAATAAAATGAATAGCTGTTTATTTCCGTAGCACAACACTTGTAAATACAAAAGTAGTTTGCTGATAACGGTTTCGTCGACGGAGAGATCATTTGATAAGGGGTACCAAGGTTACAAAGAACAGACAAGGACACGGTCAGAGATCTTGTGTTCAGATTACGATACCGTCACATACGATTTTTCGTACTTTTCTTAAAAAATACTGATACTTTTGGTATCAAGTTCGGTACAAAACAATAATGCTCATGAATGTTGTTTGTTATCTGAAGTTTATAAAATTAAACTTATAGTCAAACAATTGCGTATAAAAATTTGCCAAAAACTTTAAAAAGTCACTAAGTAACCAATGTGCTGTAAGGCTTATAATGTTGTAATTTACCAATAAGTTAGGAATTATTGAATTCCTTGTCATATTATAAATTTCGAATTAAAAAACACAAATACAATATTCTACTCTTAATTTGATAAAATTATTTTTAACGTTTTTTTTACCCGGAAATACTTCGGGTCCCACAACGTTCTATCAAAAACAATTAACGAATTTGCCATGAAGCAATTATTCAACGAAATAACCCTATTAAATCATAATGAAATGAGAACCAAATTGAAATGACTTTTCATCGCAGCTATACAGAGGAAAAACTCCGTGTAATTAATTGGTTTTAATTGAATTTTGCCCAATTACTTCACTTATTGTAACCTTAGTAACAATGGGTAATTATCTTCTATTAAGTTCCTAATAATTAGCTGCGACATGGTTTGCGTAAGAATCTAAAAAACGTATTTTAGATTTTTTATGTGTCACTTAATTCATTTGTCGATTGATTTACTAATATATTCTAAGTAACATGTATATTTTCCATTTCCATATAGATGTATCGTCATTCCAAACTTCAAAAAAATTAATGCGGGTATGTATTTTGAATAGCAAACGCAAGGGATTTTTAAAATTACGTCTATAAAATATTTATACATACCTACTAACCGACAAGCAATTAAACAATAATTTTAAATAACACTTACATTATCAAATAAAGGGAAAACGAACTTTTTTAAAATAAAAGCAACGAATGTCGCTTTCCATCACTCGATCGGTCTCTACGTTCAAAATCACTATATTTTTTGCTCCTTCGGCCTCCAAAAACGATTAATCTAACAAACACAATAGTGTTTATAATATCACAAAGGGTGAACAAAGCATTGACTGCCGCCCGTTTAAATCGCACTTACGGAGAGCGGTTATCATGTCGCTCTGTCGCGCAAAATTATTCAGCTTCAGTGGCCGGTCCATCAAAACATATATCAATGACAAACTTTCACGTGCCACGTGTACAGGACCTAAGTATATTTATCATTGAGTACATGTTATTTGGATTATTTATTTTTGTTTTCATATCTCTAACGCTTCAAAGTTTTCAACTGACGGACTTAATACTTGTAAATAAATTACAGCATACAAGATGAATTGTATTTACGTATAACACTTGTAGAAATGCGTTTATTGCATACATGTTATGTTTATAATATACGAAGTTTATAAGAATTGTAAGGGGATAGCTAAGCGTTAATAAATAAAAGTGGTTACGCATTTGTATTCATTCACTGTTCACACATGAAAATCCGATTCGCCTACCAAGTAAATCACAGAATTTTGTTCGTATCGCATTCATATGACCTATTTTAAATTATTAATATTACGGCTTTTAAAATGATTGGAACCGCGTCCGAAGCATCCGATAGCTGCAAATCGAAAATCTCATCGGCTTAAATGTTTTATCAATATCATTATCAATATCAATATCATGCTTGGAAAACCGTTATATTCCTTAAAAATATGATGTAAATCATTAATGCTTTTGAATTATTTTGAACTGTAGGCTAAGATAATTTCAGTTTAATGAAAATCGGGAAAAGAAATCATATTAACTTTAACGTATACTCGTACGTAGACATTAAAAGTACTTCGCGATTGTAGCTGTACTCGCTAGGGATGGGGTATACGTAGCATGAAACTGCTACGTATGTTGTTTCGATTTCTATCCTCTTACAGGTTAATAAGATTTCACTCTTACAAGTCAGTAAAAGTAACCAAATTAACTTTACTATTTACTTGATACAAACGTAAACGGTGCTACGCGATTGTAGTCCTATGCGCTACAGATTGTGCCTACGTAGCATGGATCAGCTACGTATATGGTTTCAATTTATGTCCTTTTGCTTGTAGTAGTTTTATTGCGCGGTTCATTTTTTATTGGCAAGAACCATGACAAAGATAGAAATTGAGCGATATTTATAGATATTGAAACCCCCAAAAACCCACCAATATTTTGATAGCCTTGGCAGAGACGTTTAATACGACAATTGAAGATTCTCACTCCGTAGAAAATGAAGAATAAATAAACGAAATATGAAATATTATGCGTAATAGAGAGAAGTGACGAAAAAAGAACCTCAAAATGTCAATCTTGCGTATAATAGATTCCATTACTGTGACATAGTACTAACTAGAAAGCTAGGTAATTTGGCAATATAAAAGTAAATCAACTCTAGGAATTTTATATATAAAGCACAATATTACAGCAAGATTTATATTTACATTTGCGTAAATATAAATATGTGCCAATTTATAAAAATATCACTACGTCTATAAAGCGACCTGTTTAAATCGTGAATGGTTCATATATATATTTTTAAGACATTTCTATCGGTGAAAACAGACGCATTTTTTAAGTATGTTGCTGTAGGCGAGTAAATAAAGCGTCGTTTAGTATTCGGTTGGAGTGTTGGATTTACGTGCGTGTTGCAGAGGTGTCACATTGTATAAGGTATTATTGTAGATATGTGTAAAAAATTATAGTAAAAGAAATATTCTAAAAAGGACGGTACAATAGTTTTACTGACATATTAGTCCATTGTTTACTGAAACTTACTAGGTATTGAATCGGGGTTCGCGGCTTTAATTCTTATCTAATTAAGTACATATTTATGTAGTTTATATGAAAATCGAGCTCAGTGGCGTGCTATTGGAGAGGCCTATGTCCAGAAGTGGATGGGAGTAGGCTGATGATGATGATGATGGAGTTTATCAGTCATCTAGTCCTTACAAGTACAGTTTACACTATAAAGAAATTGTGGTAGAGTTTTGGCAAATATATTGTTGGAAATAAATTATAGAATTTGTGTGAAAAATTTTTACGAGTGTGAAATGTGCCTTATGTGAACTGTGCCTTATGTGAACTATGCACACGTCAACACTCCCACTCTCATTCTCATGCTCAAGCCGTTGATATTTTCGCAGTACATCACCGAAGTCGTTAGTTACACGTGGTTACGTGGGACGTGACAAGAATATCTATCAATAGTCTTTTGAATACTTCCTGTCTGCACCTTTGTTTTTATTTACCTAAAACCACATTTGTATTCACAGTCTTTGTATTCACAGATTTGCACCCCGCTGTATGGCAATTGGCTCATTCCTTATTATATTTATTTAGAAGCGTATAAAATAACTGATGACTCGAGGGAGTGTATGTATATGTTACTATACTTGTTTAATTATCGTTCATATACCCTACGAGGTTACAAATCTGTAGAGTCAGTAATAAGTAAGATTGACTAGCATTAGCGTTTTTGTTTTTTATATGATTTCTGAAAACAAATTAATTAGTAGATACTCTATGGCGTCTTATTCAATACGCTTAACTAATAAAATGTGTCTTCTAATAGTACCGGTTAGGTTACCTACGATACCTATGATTATTATTTCAAGACATGATCAAACAATAAACAATAAGAGAATATCAAGAATAATAAGGTACAACCCCAGAACAAAGTCGACAACAAATACGGCCAATTTAAATATCGAAATTCACGCAAGCAAGCGTTTTAAATAACAAGTATGGTGGCAAAGTTTTAAAGAATTAATCAAATATGAACTCCAACGACTTGATCAAGACAGATTGCTGTTCGGGTCGCGTTGGTCGTCCTCTTAATAAATGTGGTACAGCGCGACAGTTGACATTCAATCTGAAAGACAAATGTTTTACTACGATTCTATGGTTCTAACTGCAGAATACAACATAACAGATCAGATACAGGTCACAACGTAACATCTAACATCTACGTTGTGGTCAGTCGCTAGATGTAATGATTGTACACATTGTAAATACATGGAAAGTTTGATAAGACTGCTTAGCGGCTTTGTATCATTAAGGTATTATATAAATATACTGCAATGTTATAATTCAAGTGATGTTGCAATAAATGTAACTCATTCATATCATTATTTTTTGCATAAACGTTTTGCAGTGCTATAGTTCAAGTAATACGTGTATGTGATATAAGTTATGAACATCAATTCAGCTATAGATACTCATTACTAGACATTATCCTGATTTAAATGTGATCACAACTGTCAGCACCGCTTTTTGGTACCACCGGTTCCTCGTGTCCCAGGTCAAAATCTCAATTAAGTCGTCTATACGTAAATGCAGGTCAGTTACGCGCTTGTGAATGATTTTAGGTAGAATGTAGGTTCTATTTAATCTTTTTTATTTCACCTGTGTGTGTCCACCTGTGTGTAATCGAGTATCCAATTAAAATTTGGTGACCCACATACTACATCTCACTAGCAGCTATCCTAATAAAAATATTTGAAAACATCACAGGCCCCGGCAAACAAAAATCATCTTAAGTCACTCTACAGAACGAATATTTATGACTACGCCGCCAGATGGAAACAAAAATTACAAGATTGAAAGTTGTGAAAGAGATCCAAATTCACTTACATCTAAGAAATAATACAGATAATACAGAAATAGAAATAGACACAGAAACAGACGCGACACCAGAGACCGATTACCCTAATGTAGCTACCGGATTCCATATTTGAATATCGCGACTGATTCGATGGTGTCGGCTCTCGGTCGCGAGATCTCGCCCGACACGATATCGACGGTTGGGTTCATACTTTTATTTATCTCCAAATAATGGTTCGTTAATTCCGAATTGAATTGAATTGAATTCTTCATCGTTTCCATTCTACTTGTTTACTCGTTGGTGTATTGGTTGCGTACTGAATAGTCGTTATTTTATAACATTCCAAATTCAAATAATACTAAATAAAAATATATGTATGTACTAAACTTTCATTCTAAGTCTTTATATGAGAAAAAAGTATCAAACGAGCATGCCAACTATATGAGTTCGTAACTGACCCCATAAAGAACTCCAGAACTGGACTATTAGTGTCAGTTAGTCTCATCATCACCCTCTACATGGCCACCGCTGGACATATGTGTCCCCTAATTAGTGCGTCTATTTTATATAAATATTTAATAGTCAATAATAGTTAGTATTAAATTGCAAAGATAATGAACTTATAAATTTGCCATAATCCTTGGTCGAGTACAAAGAAATTGGAACGGATGATACATTGCTCATAATTACGAAGAAATATCACCATGTCATCACATCGGCTTCGTTTTACGCGTTTAGCGTGGAAGATGGTGTAATCAGGATACAGCAATTATACCGATTGTTCCCACGGGAACCGTTAACTTGTGCATGTACTTCGGAACCGGGGATTAAGCACTCTTGCCGGGACAATAGTACCGCACTCAGGCAAATAACGGATCATTATTCATTAGACATGGACAAATTAGATATCCGGATATATTATAGACTTTAAACGGATAAAGGCTGTTAGATAACTATGATTATAAATTATGATTATGTCGTTTTCAAAGTAATACATCGTGTTGGAAGGATTCGTAGATTTTAATGTGTCATTTATTTGATAGATAGATTGGTTATATTTTAAGTTAAGGGAAAATACAAATAGTGTTGGGACGTAATATTTTATTACAGTTGCACATCATTGCTTTGCTGGTATTTAAAATAACATTTAAAATATGATTACTAATTATAACAACTGTTCAAACACGTTTTAAAGTGAACACGCATGAAAAAAATGTTATTCACAAATATAACGATACTTCCCTAACTTGCACAATGTCCTTTTGTAATTCTGTTAGTTATAATTAAATAACGTCACACTTTAATTTTTTTAAGCATAACTTTAATGTCAATTCAGAATGTGAAATATTTAAATTAACCAACGTTGAGTGCGGTCATTATTTCGATAGATATCCGTCTGTGACAAGTTGATATTTGGTTGTATCGGAACTATGTATCAAATGTTTGCAGCAGAAGAAAACCCTAATTTTTGGATCAAAATTCCTAACTATTGCTGCTGATCTTTTAAGACAGCAGTAATTACACCTCACCAGAGGCATCTATAGTTAGTAGCTTACAAAACTGCTAACGTATAAAAAAACATCTCTACATCTCCAAAAAACCGCATTAGGATGACAATGTAGAGAAAACATCCGCGAATCCACCTCTTGTGGGTAGAGCCTGAGCGTAGGATAAATGTATTATAGCACATGAAAAGGGAGTATATGTTTTTAAAACAAAACATGTAAAACTCTGTACACGTAAAGCATTTCGAGGACATCACTCGCGTTCGACCTCGTCGTAAATGCATTTACTTGCCATCCTCGAGTCGTGCGAGGCGAGGCTATTTGACTAAGTACGTTACTGTAAACCTTATACTTTTAAATAGATAACATAGAAAATATTGTATTTATAAGGCGAAAATGGATTTGCCAGCCAGATTTGGTTTATTCTCAAATAGTAACAAGATTATATATACTATATATTGAGGAAATACAAAATTATCTTGATATACATACATGTACATATGTATGTGAAACCAACTTTTGTCTCCCTCTATTTTCGTGTCAAAATCGCTGAACGATTTCTTGTGATATATTCCACATATAATGATAGCTCCATCGGTGAAATGAAACATCTATAAATAACTAGTAAGAAATATATAACCCTAAAATACGTATGAAATATGTATGTAGGTAAAGTTGGGCATGAGCGAGTCAGGCAAGTGGAAAGTTGGTAATGAACAGGTGTATCCCTCGATATTCGGTCGGGAATTAACGAACCGTGATTTGGGAATAAACAAGGGAATATAAGTGAACCACGGATATCTGAGGCGAGCAGATCTCGGCTAAGAACGAATAAAATTTAATACTACGAGATATTCAAATGTAGAAGTTACGCGAACGACATTAGGGAAATCGGTCTCCAGAGGCGCCGGTGTCGCATCCCCAAGGATGCGATACGCATCCAATCGATTCTGTCTCAATACTACACGGATTTGTTCTATATATACATTTAAATACGTACTGTTCTCTAGTATTTTTCTTGCTTTTGTTCTGTTAATATTTTTTGTTCAGTTCTTTTTACAGTGTTGTAGATAATGACCTATAATTGTATGGTATTTGAGTTTTATATGTGCTTTTATATTCAGTTGAGAATTCTAAAAGATTTTAGTAATCTAAGTATGTGGGAATCTAGTTTCCATCATCTATATTTCTATCTGAATCGTACAATGTTCCATTTGCAAAACAATCTAGTTGACAAGATCCTATTGGTCTAATAGCATAAAAAAAAATAAAAGCGTATTATCTAGCCTTTTATCCTCCCCCCCAAAGAGGTAGGTAGAGTAGAGTAACACTCCCACATTTCACCAGTTACG
>DWEE01003024.1:0-10890 GCA_018245755.1 Parelbella macleannani
AGCAAATTGTTAAAATTAAACTTACGACTACAACAACATTTGATTACAGTGGGATTACATGACACGAAATGCAATTTATAAAATAACAATAAACATACATAGATTAGTGGGTAGGCGTTGCAGCCGCTAAGCATAACGGTTCAACTTTGAGTGCAATCTATTTAAGGTACGAACTTGAAATTGACCAGTCGAGAAACCTAACTGCACTCAATATTTGTTGTTTTGTTTTAGTGAATGAACATGAAATATCAAAACATTTTTAAGCCAAAGTATTATCAAAATATGAAATGTCAATCTCCATACGAATTATCATTAAATGATTACAAATCAAAATGTTGAGAATATACCGTAATAAATATTGAGATATTTTTACTGAATTGTTTTTTCCCAACTTGCAAATGTAACATAAATGACATGGGATGACTTACATAAGGTATAATAATTTCTTTCATTTTACCTTAAAATTTCTGTAACATTGTTTTCTTTACGCTATGCTTTCTGCCTTCCCAGAACTCTTGTAATCTTTTAATAAGGTTATTAAAACAAAACTGAGAAAAATAAAACCTAAATAAATCATATCAATGCTTATATTATTAATTATAACATCTGCAAATATAAAATCGCGTTACATATTTTTACACTTATAACAATAATTATGAGTGTGAGAATATAATTTGGTATCTGAAATTCAAAGTGTAGCTGGATGCATTATAACTGACCGATAAAAATCTATTATTAAATTTCGTTTACACATGTTCAAAATTTTAGAAGCAATTGAATATACGAGACTAATTTAGGCGACAAAAGGCAATTTAAATTTTTTACATATACTGAGCAGAATTTTAAATGCCTTTGATTTTAATGACAAATTGAATAGATTTAAGTCTTATTCAAACGTTCAACACCAGATTCCAGCGTAAAGTGTACCTAATCTTCACACTGCTTCGTAATTTAATATTTAAACTAAAAAAACAAATGCGAGCAATTGCGTGTGCGTGCAGTCTTTATAGGAGGTATTCACGGTTCATAATATTTATATAAATTATGATTTTTGATATTAACACAGCCATATTTTACTACGATGTAAAGTTACAACTAACTCTAGCATACGATGTAAATACAAAAATACTTAACTATGAAAATAATTTGTGAACAGTTCTTTCAAATGTAGAAAGAAGTGTGCATATTGAGCAGCCTGCGCCAGTACCCTGTAAGACTTATTCAACCTAAATCGAATTCTGTCATGGCAACCTCGATGGCATCATGCTATACAAACGTCAATATTCGGTGACAACGTCATCGTCTACTCGTCGATGTAAACGGTTAAAAAAAAGCTTGCGCAAATAGTATACTGACCAGAAAAATTGATGTCACGACAACGTTGAAAAAGATTTTGCATATTTCTGCACGTGCAAAAGTTATTCGATGCTTGTCTGTCAGCAGAAATGCACAAAATATATTTTCAGCAGCAATCACGACAAACTACAGACATAATGTACTTATTACTTATAAAAAACTCTATTCCACCCATTATATAACATAAATTATATACCACATAAAATAAATGTAATTCACTGTAGGCATATTTAAGAATACGATTAAACGAATCAGTAACTATGTTTATGAATATAAGCAATAACCATGTTTAAAACTAACGCGACGCATCATTTTCATTTTTGACATTGCGTAACCCAACAACCGTATCCTGTTCCTACCACTCGACTAGCCGCAGTGACACTGGTGACTTTGGTGACAGAAGAAAATCGAACTGAATGTCCAGCTCGCCGTCAAACTCTACCCGCCATTGCTGTAATATCTGCAAAAAAACGAGATATTATACTTTATCAAGGAAATCATAACTCCTCTTTTATTTTCATGCTCTCATAATATTTTGTTAAAAGTATATTTGGTTCATAATTAAAAATAATTAGCTCCTTGGACAATCAGCGCGCACTATTACATTGTCACTTTCAATAATAGTATAATTATGACGCAGTCATTGCCTTATTAGCAACTGGACAGTTATTACAGTAGCGAGAAAGTAATTTTAGTGCATAAACACCGTTATCATTGTTTTGTTATGGTAATTAAATCAGACACACACACATACACTATTAGCCTCTCATCGTCCACTGCTGGACATAGGCCTCACCAATGGCACGCCACTGAACTCGATCTTCAACTTTTCGCATCCAACCACTGCCAGCCACTTTGCGTATATCGTTACTCCACCTAGCTGGAGGGCGTCCTACGCTACGTTTGTCAAGTCAAATAATTAAATCGAATCGTCGTATTTATAACAGTGATACAAATAATAAAAAGAAATGTTTGTATAATCAAAATAAGTTATAGGATTGGGAGAAGTACTGAGACAGAAAACAATTTAATTTTATTAATTACATAAGAATCGTGTTCATAATTACGTAAGAAACCACAACTTTGTGCGGATCCCCGAAGAGATTGACAGAATAGTATAGTATACTCCCAGGTTTCACCAGTTAGGGTTACGTCCCTCTATGAAATAGAAGCTGTACTTATTGCCATACACCGGGCACGATCCGAGCCACGAAATTAGAAGAACACAATCCTGTCGACCCTAATACCTCTTGATCAGCAGTCGTCTTTATTATTTAAAAAGAGTTCACTAATCACAAAGACCATATCGCTATTGATTCACTTTTCCGCTGATAAGAACCAGAAATTGTATAAACGCGGAAGCAAGTAGGTACCTTATGTAGGTTCCTAATTACCAAAATCATGACAAAAAGTAATCGAGCATAATTAAAATTCTTTTGAGGGACCTTTCGGCTTAAACCATATTAAGATTAATTTGCTATATATTTAGATTAAATTGCATTTTTTTGTGTAGAAATATCGAACTTCTTTTCACTTGACCGAACCAAAATTACTTTTTTGGCAACCCTTTATCGAAGTTACTAAGGTTTACAGAATAAGGATGTCACTTGATTATAGGTAGGTTATTTCTTCTTATAATGTCGTTTTGATGCTCTTTTGATCATGTTTATTAATACGAAAACCTTTAAAAACATAAAATTATACAAAATGGCTCTTGGGGCCATTTCCATACATCTCGATAAAGGCCTATGTACAGCAGTGAATCATTAGAAGCTGTTGTGACGATGATAAACTTAAGATCAATATAAACCTACTTTAGCAAGAATCAGGTGCAACTCCAGTTCAACGAATCGCTTCCCCGGGCACATCCGCCGCCCGCGGCCGAAGGGAGCCACGAGCGCCGCGGCGTGCGGCTCCCGGACGTTAATCCAGCGTTCCGGGAGGTATTCGTTCGGGCGCCAGAAATTCTCCTCCCGGCGACAAGCCGCGCCCGTGTGCGCCAACACAAACGTCTGGAATTCAAAACAACATAATAATATAAAACATAAAAACATCGTAACTACTCTAATTCTAATTCATTTTACTATATAAATATTCATTAGCGCAAGCTCAAAAAATTCCGCATTACTAAGACTAACATTTAAGCAATTTATACATGCCTAGTCTCACGTTCACTTCTAAGCTTTATGTAACGATGCTCGTGTCTCGTATTTCTCGAAACTATTTTTATTAGACGACATTGTCAAGCGTCGGTTTGATCATATTTTTTGTTCGGATTAAATTTATTTTAGTTTAATGCAAATGAACGAGTGAATGAAATATTCATTAATCAATATAACTGTTAAAAAAATATCGGTCTAAGAATATTGAAAAAAAGCATACAAGCATACATGCATCCTTTCAATAATCGTGGTACTAGCTGGGCGCGACATGTAGCAGTCGCATGTATCTTTGTAGTCAATGATTAATTTGCTCATCGACGTGTCCCTTCCATTTCGTTACTCTTGACACAAATATCAATCAACTTGACACAAATCTACCAATAAACAGGCAGCGTTTATTGGTAGATTTACAAGACATGTTATGGGCATCATAACTCAATTGGACCAAATATATTACAATCAATATTTCGATACGAGACCTTCACGAGTAAATTGTTGTCCTAACACGTTATAAGACCATCTCTACTTGTAGACATGGATTCAGGATCTGTAGAATGACGTTAATGGATGAATCTGTATAATTGTGGATCTCACTTTAGTCTCTAACTATCATCGTTAATTTACCTTCATGTTATAGATCATCAAGAGACAATTTATTAGTTTTCATGGGAACTGTAGAGACTAAAGACCATATGCAGCAATGATTTGCAGCACGGCGTATGTCTGTCACGTGACCGCCTGCGTGTCTCCATTTTTCTCTGCCACTGCAGTCTCTGTTCTTGCCGTATAGGCAATATTTTTAAATATTTCCTTCCATTATAAAAGAATGAGAAACATGACAAACCATACTATGTTTGTACCGATGACTGTGTATGAGATTTATATTGTTTCAAGGAAATAGATGTGCATATTGGAATTATTTACTCCGACAAATACAAAAGATTAGAAGAAGTTTACTCATTATCGAATATATTCATAATAACTATCTTATCTAATTATAATTACCCATGTTGTAGATCAAAAACAAAATGATGGTATTTATGAAATCATTATCGAGGTACAAAATAAGGTCCAAATGAGATAATTTTAAATTCCATTGTTTACACTACTAGTAGGCGAACAAGGCAACAAATAAGCTGACTTTTAGTTGATATTGAGCGTGGATTACGTAATTACGCTAGATACCTAGTGGTAAAAATTATTTTAAGGAAAAATTACTTAAATAAATTATTCTTTAATTTATTTTCTATAAACTATACTATTTTTGGTTTAGGTTTTGACTACATACATACTTATGTTGTTGAAGTTACATTAAGCTGAAGCCGATGTCATAAAAAAAAGCGCAGGAAAATTTAGCATGGCGGTTAAAAATGTATGTGTAAAACACTGAAGAAGAAATTAAGAAAAAGGTGGCTGTACGATTTGTTAGTCCTAAGACATCAAGAATAATACTAATCAAAATAATAAACACGGGCCTGTATGTATGTGTATGGGAGCCTTGTATGTTCTAAAATAGATTTTACAATTGTTAACCAGTATCTAATATTAATTACACGCCAAAATTATCTTCTTATTCCTATTCTACCTTGACTCCACCTAGACGTATTGGTATAGCATTTGAGGCATTTCGTATAGGTTCATTTAAAAATATATTATGTAGTTGCATTTAAACAATAAATGTAGACTTTAGGTTTGTTGACAAAATAACAATAATGACACTGAAATAATTATCTTAAGACCTCAATAATTTTATAGTACCTAAGTATCATACTTACTACTTACATATGAATCGCGATGAGTACAACTAATGAGATTGTAATGAGGAAACTGCATTCTTACGCCTGATGGTAGTCTGTGGTCTCCGATCATCATCGGAGCGTCTAAAAGACGAGCCAAGAACGGTGCAGTGGGCAACAGTCTGAAGGCTTCGTTGGTGGCCGCCTTGATAGATGGCGCGGAATACAGTTCTTCAATGCGCAGTTCCCCGCAGGACGGAAGCTCTGAGCGGATCCGCTGCTGCCAGTCTGGTCTGCCGCTCAGCAGATACAGCAGAAACACCAAGCTGTTTGCCAACTGTAAAAATATAAAGCAATTAGGTACGTATTTCTACATATCAACGAGAATATAAAAAGATTGTTGTAAAAAACTAATTTAAGCGAATGACAAATAATAACAATAAAATTTACATGTTACATCAATAAATAAATTCTATTAACAGAGTTGTCGAATTAAATTAACAATATAATGTAGATGTTTCGGTGTGACGTATTATGCTAATATTGACGTGAAAATATTTAGGAATGCGCTTATACCTGATATATGTACCATAATTTCAATTAATAGAAATACGGAATCACCAAATGAGGATACGACTGCCTAAACAACCGGGTCATCTCAAGGTCTGTATCCTCAACAGTTATGACATCTTCGATGTACGAAATTTTGTTAATTGAACCTAAACTAAATTAAACACCGGTGTATCCAATGTTCATATTATGCTAGAATTGAGAACAGACATTAAGCCAGCGATCCATTAACGAGTATACAAGCAATGGACAATGCACTACAGCTGTAAAAAGCTTACTTTAGCTCGCCTGACATGAACAAAGACTTTATACGTCACAATAATAGTAACTTGAGAAGAAAGAAAAAATAAGTAGTCTGATCTCTAATGGGTCTGACACATGAGCCGGCCAGCCAAAAAGCTTATCATAAGTTCGTCTGGCAGACATATCGATCACCCCTCAGCCCGTATCGCATACTGACCGTCTCAATGCCAGCGGTGATGAAATCAATGACTGCGGCTTTTTTATCGCGCGTATCAAGTTCAGGGTTGGCGAGTATCTTGAGGAAAATTTCTTGCATGGCGTCATCTTGTGCGGAGCCGCGCGTCCGCGACTTAGCTTCTTCCATCAACTCCGATACTATCCTACCGGAACACAACTATAAATATTATTACAAATAACATGAGGTTAGGGTCAAGTTTGTATTACATCGTAAGATCTAATAAAGACATCGTATTACGAAAGCTTGTGAAATACGAAAATCATTTAGCACTCATTTCTATTCTAAAACTAGATGTTCTCAATCTAGGTTATCTAAATTTGAACAAATTTTCTAACAATCTAATCTGCGTAATAAGCTGATAATCTAACTGGTTTTATTATGCACCTGTTATAGTATGCAAAAAGTGAATGTCAAAGCTGCTTAGACACGATAAAAAATCCTACAGACTGGACTTACTACTAGACATTCGATGCATAAATACCAACACGTTTAAAAGCAATAGAGATAAATGTAAACTATAAAACTGATTTGTCTCAAGTGATACTTATTACTTTTTTTTAACTGTACTATTTAACTCACATGTGGATCGTCTCCTCACTTTTAACGAAAGTCTTATAAAGGGTTGTCGGCATGAACTTCCATAACGGTGCGCCGTAGTACGAGTCCCTTTGGGCGCGGAAATGGGCTTTCACAGCCGAGGCAAGGGCAGCCGCCCGCCCTGACATCCAACGCTCCAGAAAACCCAATCTTGTGCCCAGCATCAGACCACAAACCGCTGTGGACAACGCAAAAGACATACATAAATAAACATGTGACTACCACGTTGTTCTAGTGGGTGCAAGCGCGACTGCTAATGAGACTCCCTGGGTTGGATTCCTGGGTCGGGCACTACTGAGACCATGTAACTTAAATTTTCTTATAGAAGTTTCTAGTAGTGACTCGGAATTTGATTTTGTGCACAGTATACAGCAATAGCTCACCGTTTATTCTATGATGGGACGTAAACGTAGCTGGTGCAACGGGGGAAGATACTACTCGTCTGCCTATCGCTTCTGTGATTATGCGTCATATTACGTCTATTTTACATCTTATATACTTATGTATGATCAAATTCGCTACCAACATGAATGCAACTGACCTAAATATCACATAGAGTTTGTTAGTCAGGCGTCTAACATCTAAACAAATCCACAACTACACACAACATACTCAGGGCCAATCTTGATAAGAGCGCATCAAAATACAAATAATAATTTATTAGTACTAATGTTCAATAACACCCAAAGTCAAACAGTGTTCTAATCGCAACACAAATAACCACGCTTCTAAAATAACTAACTTGATTTTCTCGATACGCGTTATCGTATTCACGAACTTAACCCAGATATCTACCGTGTATTGATACCGGCCTCGACATACATTACTATGAATTATATTTACGGGCCAACGAAATAGGCGTACTCGAAGGGTTCGATAAATTTGTCATCATTTAACTACCTCTCAATATTACTGACATACATTCTTCTAAAATTACAGTTAATATTGAAACTTAACATCATGTTCGTAATGCCCGAAGGGGTAGGCAGAGAAGTGTAGTACCTACATTCCCACGTACACAAATGTTGATTTTAAAAACTCAGTACACGTTTTTTACAATGAACGTAATCTCCAAAACCGATGGGTATATGAAGAGAGTGATGCATTTAGAAGATGCTCGCTAGGCCTGTAAGGACAGATATTTGGACCTTGCTGCCCTCTGTGGCCTACCCTCTAAGGGAGCTGGCGTGACAATATTATGATAATAATAATTCTATGTTCAATTTGGTATAAACATGCCTTTTTAGAGAACTGTATAGATAATAACACCAGTGATGAAAATTTGAAGTTCTAATTTCAAAATTACAATAACTAAAAGTACCTCCTAGGGTTACCTAAATGCTATTTCAATTTCGGGCCCAACTACTTAAAACATATGTACCTATGTTCATACATAAAAAGTACTTAGCCCCTATATTACATATAGTGTCAAACTCAACAAACTTTATATAATTACTACTATTTCGATAATTGTTATATTACAACTATAATCGTGTACTGTTGCCCTAACGTGGTAGACATATTTGATTTTCGATATACCTTTAACTCCATGATTCGTTATCTGTATTCAACATAATAAAAAATCTGAAAAAAGCATTTTTCCTGTCAAAGATCACTTTTATTTGTTTGTAAAATCATAACTGAGTCGTTGGTCGAGTGGTTGCAATCGCGACTGCCGATCGGGAGGTCCTGGGTTCAAACACCCAGGTCGGGTGCTTATTAGATTTTTCTAATTTAAAATTTTTAGTAGTGAGTTTCGAGGATTACAGGCGTGATGTTACGTTACATTTAAAATCATAACAATTCTCGTGTGAGTATTGTTATAAATTGAAAGTGTTTGTAAGCCTCCAACTACTTAACGGAACATATGTAGGTACCTATATTTTTTGGTAAAATATAAGTATCAGCGTCCGTCGTCGGTGCATTGGAGAGCATAGAAAATTTTTACCGTATGGAAAATAAATAAATAAACTTTATTATATGTTTCCATAGTACTGTGACACCGCAGTTACATTCTCTCGCCATAAAACATTCGAAATGTAAATACAATTTAATGAAATGTCCTAAACTTCTATTTTAAATTCAATTAAAATCTACTCTGCTTTCCGTGCCGCTCCATTTGAAAGGACCGTTGTTAAAGTTGCATATTTATGCAGCTATTTCAAGACATTCCATTTTGTACCTACAAATAGGTTTGTAGGTCAAAAACATGCCATTTTCGCATTGTTATCTTATTATATCTGTGCCAAGTTTCGCGCCAAAATGCGCGTCAAATAGATAAATTTATCTTATATTGAAATTAATTTGCTCCCCATGGAAAAGACGAAACACAAACAAACACGAACAATACAAGGACATATATTCTATAATCAAAGCTTCGATCAGAGATTATAAAATTTAACAATAAGATTGAACATGTCAAATATAGGTACTCAACGGTTATTTCCATGACCTTATCTACAATATTTCGACACAAAGGTCATTGGTTTCCGTCCACTTCCTGATTCTGGATTAGGCTACAAGTTCTTTAGTGAGTTGTAAAAAATATATTGTTATTCGTAGAGACTGCGACAACCTTTTTTTATCCTACTTAATTTCAAACGCAAATTATGAATGCCAAATATGGTGATAAGTAAGAAAATATTTATAATTACGAGTGCCACCTACGCGTTATACTTATAACTTTTTTATTCGTAATATTGCACTGTTTTATAAAATATCTGTATCGTTTTAATACTATAATAGAACCCTTTTTTTGCATTTAATTTTTTTAATTTACTTCAGACACAACGTATTGCCGCACGACAATGTTTTATTGATATTATATACAAAACTTTCCTGTAGAAGAAAGAATACTTAGTTGTACTTTCATATTCTTTGCTACTATAGCGGTGAACTGCGGACCCCACCTAACAGACGCGTGAAGAATACCAGTTACATCGCTCCTTAAATACAAAAGTCACACATTTCAAAAAATATGTCATGTTTTATATAAAATTGCATACGAGAAACTACCGTGTACGTGTGTGCAACCGACCTCGAACAGAAATGCAGGAATCTGACTATGAGTGTCAGTTAGCCGATTAGCGTTAGAAGCCAGTAACATTGTTAGTTACATATACCTATACATACATAGTACTAATCATTGATAGAAATACACGAATCGGATTATTAGCATTCATTATTCCATTGAATGTACGTTAATATGAGTACAGTAAGGTACTTAATATCTGTCTTATTCAAAGTTGGCAACAGACACGTTACTTTCAAAATAAACGCTTCTATTGCATATCTAACTGGACGACTGTACCCTTCAGACCAACACATAAACAGTTCTAATAATAACGGTAGAAATATAGTAGGAGTGGTACTGCCCGGGGCTAACTGTATACGTGTTCTACCAGTGGCATGACGGCTGTGGTCGATAGTATCTAAACCAGGAAGTATATCAACTAAGTACTCTGAGATACCACTACATCGGTTGCGGAGGTCAGGTAACACTTTTCATCATTGGAATTTTTTGTATTATTTGTACGTGCTGTATAATTTTTATTCGTCTTCCAATCTCCATCATCGGCTCATCCCCAGACAATCAGTTCGTAAGATAAATAACTAATGTAACGAAAGCCTCATTCGTCGCTCAACGAACTATTACATAATCCGCTCGTATCAATACATTCCTCGTATTAAATTTCAGCTATTAAAAATCACATGCAGAATATGCGTGTTTCATAATAGATATTAATTTATCAAACAATTATGACAGATGAACAGAGAAGGTAACAATGCCTAATGTAACTTTTTTAACGTAACAAAAAAAAACGTAACATGACGCCTGTAATCCCCGAAGGGGTAGGCAGAGGAATGTAGTACATCCCCACGTTTCACCAGTTTCGTTTAAGTCCCATGGAATAGGTGAGCCTATTGCCATACACCGGGCACACATTCCAGACACCGAGTCACTACTAGAAATTCTAAATTTAAAAAA
>DWEE01003025.1:0-10890 GCA_018245755.1 Parelbella macleannani
TTTCAATATTAATTTGTAATTTACTATGGCAAATAACATTACCATAAAAAATGAATTACTAGCTGCGATCTATTTTTATGGCATCTATCCTTGGTAGTTGTAATATACTGATGAATTGCGTTATTAATTTGATAAACATTTAACTTATGACAATAATTTGATAAAGAATTTTGTAAGCTGTAATAACGTAAATATGTACCGCGCAAGACACCCTTGAAATTGTCTCAATCTAGAGAATACTATTTGTTCTATACACTCATAGCTATACTTATATCTAATGTATTCAGTTGTAGAAAACAAAATTTTTATATGCTTATTACGTGGTTATAAGCCGAGTTTTGTTCTCAAGTACGACTATTTACATTAGACCGTCTTTTGAAATTCTCAATTACTAATTCTTTCTCACGGCGTTTTTAAGAATAGTGTTCAAGAAGAACTCTACTTGGAACATAAAAACGAATTATTCTCTTCTAGTGTTATTAGGGTTATTATTCGAAATATGGGTAGTTGCTTAGTTTATTTTTATAGGAGAAAACTCGCCTACAATATTTATATCAGCCGTCAAACAGCGGCACTGGCCATGCTGTACCGGTTTGAAGGATGAGAGCAAGTGCAATTAACGATGCAAGACGCATTTTGTCTAGGTCTGTTGTGCCAATGCACGTATATCTAACTAAACGTTTTTATAATATACTAATTTAGAACTAACAAATTTTGTCATTAAAAAATTTATTCTGGTAACAACCTGGTCCACAACTAAACGTTAACCTTTTCTCATTGAAGGTAGCAGCGAATTTATCTTGGCTATTTAACGACGAAATGTAGATATCACCAAAATCATAAAAATTTACGGGTAACATTGCTCGTTTTCGATGTGTACCGAAAAATATTTTTTCTATGTGACATATTGCGAACTATCTTACAAGATTTAAAGCCACGTTAATACGGAATACTTATCACAGTTTCCGCATTTCAACAAGTTCGTTAAGAGTAAAGGGCAGGAAGCACTAGTTGTTCTTGTATTTGTTACCTAAATTAGACAAAGCTAGCGAATTTGAAACACGATAAAGACACGAAACGGCTGTACGGAATGGGCTGAGGCTTGATCATAGATCATGGAATCGGAGAAGAACCGCATGTAGGTACTAAAATAAATGTAGTTGTCTGCTGTGAAATTTTTAGCGTCAAAGTCTGATGACAGTAATAGCAAAAGAGCGAAGGACTCAATTATACAAGTAAAAATCACTTATATATCACATTAGATATAACAAACATATTTGAAAACACTTCACTGCCTCTATACATAATATCAAATGGAAGATATTACTTATTTTGCAAGAAAAGGAAAAAATTTGTATATGCATTATAATGTTCATAATCAGCTCTTCTCGATCCACTGCTTGCTAGACATAGGCTTGCTTTGATTCTGTCCATAATCCCTACGTTGGACACGCGTATTGGTGATCATAGGACACAGCTACTCGCACCAAAAGGGGGCTAGAGTCTTTAGCCTTGCTTAAATGCTCTGCGCTATACCGCAATCAACCAGTATACCTATGTGATTATAATATTAGTACACACAATTGTATGTAAGTGAAGCACCGCGCGCTGCTCGCTGTGGCGAGGTCGTCCGATCCCGTTGGGCGGGACGGGTCGGGGTAACGGGCGGCTAATGAGAACGGAGCGGTTCAGTTATGCAGATGCCGATTGTGCACGGGCCGCGTAAAGCCCGCGCCACACCGGGCCCGCCCGATTTGCTCTACATACCACCGAACACCGCTGGCGGGTAATGCGCCGCTAGCTGCGCTCACCGAAGTCACACCGCAATGGACACGTAACATCGTTATTAAACGTTCGATTTTAAATTTAGAATAAGTACTCATAAGGAAAAGTAGATAGTTTTTGTCATTGGAAACTGTTGCGGACTTTGGTGATGCTGTTGTTGTTTAATTATAAAGAAATATAATAACTACATAAACGAAATAGAAATAAAAATATTGCCTGCATAAACATTGATTGTCAACAATCATTGTAGCTACCTACTATACTCCGCGCCCCACTAGAGATCTGTTTTACAAGTGTTATGCGTATGGCTTGGAAACAATCATAAAAACACGTAAATCTTGAAGACCTATTTTTGTTGATGAGATGCTTTTGTCGAATTTTTTTTGCTTTCGTCGAACTTGATTTCTTTTCCGCCACTAGATCGCTTCTATTTATGTTATTTACTTGCAAGTTTCGATATTGATACGGGTCTCTTCTCTGAATGAGAACAGCTAAGACCATAGTCTGCCTCGCTGCCGGAGAGCGGTTGGGCAAATATGTTAACAATGTATTATTAAAATGATGAAAAAGAAAACTATATAACTTGCTACTGTATCAGTTAGCAAATGTAGTATGCATGTCACTGAAGCGAGACTGCGACGTTAAGCAAGCAACTTGTGCCCTCCTTCACGGCTTAGTGCCCAAACGCCAGTTTTGTCGTTGCCGTAATCGATAATGTGAATCGACAATCTTAAACCTATTGAATAACACTATAATTCCTAAACGGCTTTTGATGTTTAAAAGACGGTAGTAATCATGTACTTTAAGCAAGCTTAGACTTAGACCCGACCCTTACTTACTGCCTCAAATCCAGGCAGAACCCCTTGAGCTCGCCACAAATTCCACTGAAGCTGTGCAGCTCGCTAAGATCAACAGTATAAAGGTCTATTTCGAAAATAATTGTTACTTACGCTGAAATATTGACACCATCACTGAGCCTATTTCTATCTGTAGGACTATTCCACTCTGTATTCCGAAACGGACAATCCCTGCTGTAAACTATCTGTGACTAATATTGTATATGTTCTCAGCCTTATTTGAGGTCGGACACGTGTCCATGTGCCACATGGTGTATCTTCATAATCGCTGTCAGTTTTATAGGAGGTCTTTGACCAAGAACGTTGGTTACTTTGCCTTTGGGTTGAGATAAGCAAGTCTATTTACTATTTTAAATTCAGAATACAATCATAAGCTAATGTGTGACGTATTATGCGTTGTTTACTTTATAAGGATTATGCGTTATTTAATTTATAAGTATTGACAGTAACTTAAAATATTCACTTCTCGTATATTAATGATAATAAACCTTATCGTAAGTAGTGGAATAATAGCTACCGTTATTAAATTTGTCTTCAAAGTGATATTCTCCACTTTCGTTCCATTAAAATCAAGGTAACGACGAGAGAACCGCTAAAAAGACTAATGAACCCACACATCCAATAAAATAATCCCAAGGCTGGCTCCTGAGTAATATACGACGGAATATGAAAAAAAATGATTATCAATTTAAATGTGCTACAATCAACTGGACAGTAACATTCGAATGAAAACATTTAACCAAATTGAAGTCGTATAAAAGCAAAGGCGAGACAAGTTGCCAGTGTCGCGCTGTTCGGCCAGCCCGCGCAGAGGATCGGCGCGTAGGGAATGTTTCAGTGACTAATCGGCGAGCTACTCGCGGCTCCACTTGCGACTCAACACTGTATTTTATGCAACTCACTTGGAAATTATGTCCATTGCCAGCTCATTCGGACGATTGCTGCTTTTTTATCCTGCTACGCTAACGCCAGGCGTGAAGCGTTATGATTTCTATGTTCGACGCATATAACGCCATGGTTTCTTCATACGTTCAAAACATATGTGCCCCAAACGCACGTAGAAACGCTTTAGCAGTTTTATTTCTATGTTAAAGGCATACGAAGTTATGGTTTCTGTGTCTAAGGGAAAAAGCGTTATGATTTCTATGTTCGAGGCATATGAAGATATATTTTCTTCGTACATTCAAAACATAATATATATGTATATACCCCGAAGATAAGTAGAAACGATACACAGTTTTTATTTCTATGTTCAAGGCATACTGAGTTATGTCTTCTGTGTGCAAGGCATATAGCGTTATCGTTTCTATTTTTAAGGCATAAGAAGTTCCGATTTCTGCGTTCAAGGAACCTACTGTTATGATTATCATAGCATCAGTTTTAGTATGTCGTATGATTTATGAATTTGACCGTTAGATACTTATATACGCGAACCTGTCACGTTTCAAACTTGTGAAGAACAAATTATCTTTCTGTTGTTTTTCCTATTGTAGTGACTTTTTCTACATTGCTGAACGATTCCACATTTAACACACGTCCTTCAAAAAGCACAGAAGGTAACAGTACGTATGAGTCATTATCTGTGGGCGGCTAAGAGCTTTACAGTTTCCCAACCTGCTAGTTCTCACACTCATCGTAATTTTGCCCCACAACTGGTGTTAAGTAATGTTCTTTTCCGCTACATAATCATGTATGTTCTTAGAATGGATACTAATACATTTTAACCATCAGCTATCTTGTTAAATATTTTTAGAACAATTATAACAATATATAGCTCAAGTTCGTTCTAATTCTTTTAATTTAATTACCTTAAATGATCATCCGATAAAAGATACCCGTGGAAACAGTTCCCCACGTCCCCGGTGACGGATAGCAATGTCACCGACTGTGATTTTAGATTGTGGCGTAAACCCGCTACCCTACTTGGTGTCAAAAACGAAATACGAAACTAAAGCATTTAAATGCTAAAAGTAAATAATTAATCTCTGCTGGAACCATAATAGTATCTGCACGCTTATAATTTTAATTAATTTAATCAATTTGTTTCTATCGCTTGCCATAAAACACAGTCAATATCGCGTAAACCGTTCTTATATATATATATAACTTTAATAGAACTTTGCAGCCCTACAAGATAATTTCGTATATAAACAAACTAATCAATTTTGAGATATACATAGCAATTGAAAATTCATAAATCAAAACCCAATTACATTTCCTTTCCAATTATAGACGATTCTACTTCCCTGTAATATTAGTTAAATGCATTTAGTTCATACACTCGAATGGCACACGTATTATTATTGCGCTGAGGATAAAGGCACGTGTACATAAGAGATTTATTTGAAACGGCCGGCCTTGAAGAAAGCCGTTCAAACACAAATATGCCGTCAGTATTGGCAAGCGTGACTAATGACAAATGAATGTATAAACAATAATTGAGAGGTAGATACAGTATGTGTCCGACGGATCTGAACTGGAGCCCCTACTATGGAGAGACATCGAAATATATCAAGACCACATAAATTACGGCTTAGCGACATTTACAAGTATAAAACCGGTTTGAGGCGGTTTCTGGTTAACGAAATTGATATCTATTTCAACGATTATTGGTTTTGTGTGTGCAAATATTTATCATTTTGATTATGATATATTTATTTTGCTGATTCAAAATGCACTCGATCGGTATATAAGTCGTAGAAACCAGTTGTATTACCGCATAGTAAGTTAATTACATAATGAGAAACGCACGAAGCTCGCGAGTGCGCGTCCTACGTCATATTGGCATAGCGCACTGAGATGACGTAAACGTGATAAAGCAAACTGCGTTGGTATCATATCACATTATATACATATATGTATGTAAATTTTTCTACAGGTTAATTATAAAAAATTATCTCAACGTACTTAATTTAAAAACTCATTCATTTAAACATCCACGTTTAAATAACGTAGAACAATATTAGCATGAGGTCCTGCTTTTGTTTATTTTAATGTTCTACAGTCACCACCTTTATAGATAATCCATTTTAATAAAACGCTACTATCGATATTATTAATAGCTTCTATTCCTACCTAAATATTTAACACGAATTTTTTTTTATAACAAACGTTTAGTATTGCATGCTCGCTTCGGATCGTACGCAAACAAAACAGCGTACAAAATGTACGTAATCAACCGTGGCAACACGTGGTAGTGGTTATGCACCGGTCGACTATTGAAATGAAAGTAACAATCGTTTTATGAAACCTCTCAGTGGAAGGTAGTCTAATCGAGCACCGTTGCACAATAAATAACTCCAATCCACAAACAAGTTCACTAATAGTTACAGGTTTCGTTGACTTGCCTCTTGCCTTTGTTAGAGATGCCGTTATTGCGATATTAAGCGTTCAGGTGATCGCAAATTATGAGTCTATTCGTGTGCTCGATCACCTGTCACTATAATATACATATTCAACATACGATTTCTTCTATGTTCATGAATAAAATTAACTATTTCGCTTAAGGTGATCCGTTTTAAACTAGAATCGGCAAACGCTTGTTATAGAAAGCGTGTTAGTTGGGATACTACTGGCAATAACAATATTAATGTTGGTAAGATAAACACATTCTGAATGTACGTTAATTTACTATCCCACTACTGGTCTTAAGGTTGGGAAATAGGGAACGTCAGTATTACCCGCAAAAGTACTATTTTTTTACCATCTTAATTATACAGAATAGCTTCATTGTAATAGGAATACAAAGAAGATAATGAATTTTATTCATATTTGTGGTCGCTATAATATTCCCTGCGCGATCTATCTTTCTTTGTACAAATAATATTTATATTATACATACCAATATATCTTTACAAAATATATGAAACAAATACTGATAATAGAGTTCAAATTCCAAATTCATATTCACAAGTTCAAATTCACACATATTAATCCGCGATGCTGCTACTCAAAATAATGAAGATGCAACCGATAAATCAATGAACCATTAACCGATCGGCTAGATAACTGTTTCCTGCTCTCCTCGTAACAGAACGTTGTCGGGAAATAGGAAACTGTGTGGATAACACGTAGGCACAAATAAAACTACCTAACTTTCTCCATTTGTTTAGCTGTAACCGGGCCGCTGCGCCGGCGCATGTAACAATAGGCACGACGGCCAGCGCACATCGCATTCATATAACAGGAACATGGCTTTACCAAACACAACAATATAAATATTAAACGCTGTACTCTCTGCACACTTTTAACACATTGGCCAATTGTTTGCCCAAGTTCTATGAACTGCTGAATTAAATTTTATCTTGATCGGCCCAGTAGTGTCGTGGCCCAATAACCTTTAGAAAGGCATCCCAAAAGGTGAGACATGACGGACACTTGATGCTACCTAACGTTTACAAAGTAATAATAAGGTATTATTCGTGTTGATGTTTTCGATGATTAGGTCAAATAAGCAAGTAAGAACATCAATAAAACTAGGTCAGACACCAACATCATGATAGAACGAAAATATATTAAAAATAAATAATTATTAATAATAACGAAAACATGTTCAGTGCTCGAATTCATAAATGAAAATTTTGTACAATCCGTTACTTATCGACCGCTAGTCTCGACATTATTTTACCAGCCACGATTCTCTTTTAGCGGCCCAGCTTTTGATTACCTAGATTCTATTACCCGGTTCACAGCTAAAATACGAAACCGAGAGACATGAAATATTGCAAAACGATTTCATTATTCTGTTAGAAAATATACATGTGTACACTAATTGAAAATAATTTGCGTGCAACGAACATTACGTACCTAATCACGTAGGCCGGCTCCGTACCGATGCCGTCTCGGTAACGTTACGTAAAGGATATACCAAGTGTCGCAAGCGCAGAGCTCCTTGTACTGCTACGTAACCGTTGCACTCGCGATAGACTGAGCATCTTATAAATGAGAAACTATTGAAGATATCAATTAGTCTACGCACACAACTTCTAGAATATGGGTATGACCTCAAATCTCATTCGGAGCGAATAGCAGTGTCTACAATTACAAAGGCAAAAAGGGTCGATGATGTTGATGACAGATAATTAAGAGAAAGTTTCCTTCAAATTATTCTTAATACACGGACAAGAATGACGACCTATATGTTGAAAATAGTACGAAAGAATTTTTGATATGAACTTACTGAAGTCTTGTTCTCAGAAGTCGGACGTAAATGTACGAAAACGATCCAAGACGCTCTACTACGTTGCATGGAAACCCAAGAGATACAAAGAGAATAATGAGTTAATCGAATACTTAAGACATATCCTTCAACTGAACCTTGATAAAAATTAAATTTAACAAAACGCTAATGTTTAGTTGAAGACAATGTTTACTAAACCAAGATGCTCTCACTTCTCAATCGTTTCCTCATTACTGACGACCGTAGATTCATTTCATCGTATCAACCTTTGGTTTTCATTGGTTTCCTTCGATCTCCAGCTGTTCGGGGATCCGGTCTGACCATCGTTTGGCAATACGGTCAAATGATATTAAGGCGTGGTGAAGAGAATGCAGTATTTTCGTATAAATTATGCAACAACAGCAACATATGTTCACACACGTGTTTCCATATGTTAATGGCAAACGACTTGTTTCAGTACAGTTACTGTGTTGGTTGCACAACGGATGGTCTAAATATCGCAAGAACGGGTCAATCGTTCCTTACGAAGTGTGGCCAACGGCGGCGAAGTCATCTCAGCCGGTGTAAATCGCACGCTTCGCAGGTTGTCAAACGTACTTCCGGATTAAACAATAAGCGTAATTCTTGGTAAACCTATTGTTGTTTCCAAATCATTATTAGTTCGGACAAAAGTTTTCCGAGAAATCACAAAGTTTGGTATTTTTGCAAATACAACGCAATATATAAGTAAACTCTTTTTTAATTTTTTATATTCAATCATTTTTGAGTGTACAGTAACAATGAAATCTTTATATAACTAAAATTTATTTTTTCATTGAGGTAATATTTTCATCTATTTTGAGCTTTGAGGTCCATTGGATGATATTAGTATTGAATATCATAATATCTAGCAGGGTTGACTATATGCCAGAGGCGGCTGGCAGAGATTGGCTGTGACACATTGTGCGACTGGATGATAATAAAATAAAACTGACACACGGCTGTATGAACGACTAAGAGCTTAAAACTTATTATTCTGGAAGCAAATATATGAGAAACGATAAATGAGGTTGATAATGGTCGAATCAAAATATCAATATTTTCTTCTATATCACACACTCACACAAGTAACTCACATAAATACGTACAAGATAAGTCCTGATATAAATTACCTATAACTATACATGCAATATATGTATATTATATTGTGTAAAGTAGTCATTCACGGTGTAAAAAATGAGTCCTTAAGTAAGCCACTCGTTATCAATGTCACACATTCGTCGGCCTGTTTCCAAAGGTTACGTATCAGTATCAATGTAAAGCCTTCACTCGGCCATTCGAATCCATTATGGCTCTTCATTTAGACTATACGGTAGAGTAGAAATAATTTAATAACAGAAGTTGCCACATCCAATGCGAAATGGCAAAAATACCGGACAGTTTGATTATCATTATTAAATCTTGTGAAATAAACAAATATTTTGTGCGAACTCTACTTATGGGTGTTGTATTTGTAGTTTACTGTGCTTATGTATGTAGCAGGTTTAATTAAGCGACCTCTACGTAATATGATTTTAAGGGACAATGTTGTTCATGTCAATGTCCTAAAATCGTCATCAAAGTATGGACCCACTAGCGGCATATTTAAAGTATTTTTTGTATTGTGTTAATTTAACATACGCAGATAGTCGTATTTTTCCTGCAAAGAAGGCATTTTTATTGTCAAATAATATTAATAATAATCGACCCATTTATGATTCCACTGTTGGTATATGGGTCTCGTCTGATATTAAGAGGGTTAAGGCTATAGTCTGCCACGCTAGCCAAGTGCGGATGAGCTGACTTCACACCCTTAAGAATTTTTTATTAATTCATAAATTCTAATATGTATTTGTTTCCTCACGATGTTTTCCTTCACCGTAAGCAAGGCACATTTAAACATAAAACGCACTTTTGTGAAGAGGTGCGCGTCATGGATTTGAAACCAGCACCTGCCGATCGGCAGCCGCGCTGGCAATCACTCGACCAACGAGGCAGTAAAATATAATATACATATTCAATATATATATAATTTTTTTACTGCCTCTAGTGCGTGTGTGTGTGTGTGTGCGAGTTAGGATTTTACAAAAACAGTAAGTCGCATATCTCGCGGAGGTGGCGGCAGTAACGGTAATTGACCTTGTTACAGTTACACTAGTAAAATGTCACGCCGTGTGTTCGCTGCTCCGGCTGGCCGCTGCGACTGGCCGACGTGGTCATAAACGAAATGTATTTGCGGTGACCGGAAAGTGATTGTTGTAGTACACTCGCTACTTCCTAATGAGTTCAGAGGCGCGACGAGCCGCTGCGGCGTTGTTTTGCGTTTCGACTGACTTTATCCTTTCATATGTATTTTCGTAGAATAAAATTATTGTACTGTTTTGATTGGCTAACTACCATTAATACTAAAATAGTATATATTGTTTTATATAATACCATTCACCGTAAAATTATTAAAAATACTTTGATCATGTGTATATCAGCAAAACGAAAAATAGGTACTCCACCGTTTAATATAGATTTCGCGTACGTTCAGATATAAATATGGCACACACAACCTAGGCACTTTTGAAAATGGTATCATATATCATCACATATCATAGACAAATGTATATCTGATCATTTTATAATAATGAGAGCCAGTTGTATCGAGGTTGCAAGCCGCAGCCGCACGCCGCAGCCGCACGCCGCACCGCAACCACCGTAACATTCCTACATGAAGTACAACTAACAACCAGTTCGCATTAATGTATTGAATAGAAAAATGAACTGCACAAGTGTTATTTGCTATTACAGTTACATATTATATTATACACAATTACATATATACATAGGTATACAGTATATGACAGAAGATTTGGCATATCATCGCTATCAGCCAATCAAAGGAATTAAGGTTCGATTTTTAAACGGATTCAAATGATAAATATTTTTTTTTATTAATTTTTCACATTGTATTCTTGGAACTCAGGTAATAAGACGTGCTTATTAATTTAATGATTAATTGTAAGTGTTATGTAAAAAAAACCGAAAGTACTGATGTAAGAGAAT
>DWEE01003026.1:0-10887 GCA_018245755.1 Parelbella macleannani
GGATCTGTACCAAATGGCAATAGACTTACTATCTTTTACTAGTGGGACATAAACGGTGAAACGTGGGAGTGTACTACATCCCTCTGCCCACCCCTTCCAGGATTACAGGCGTGAAATTACGTTTTGTATATATTTTTGCTTTCTACTCTTGTTTAAACTATCCAAATTAAGTAAAATTTTCAGAATTAACTCCATCCGACCGAGAGAAAGCCAACATTTTAATGACAAAAATTTTTTAATTGCCCTTTAATTAATATTCCTTATTGAATTGAATTTATAGCTTTGCCAGCTTTTGATGTGCAAGTTTTATCACAATATTATCTGTTACCGGTTATAATACGTAACGCCGTACAAAGTAATAAACGGTACGTTATTTTTAAAAGTCATAACTAATAATACATGTGTGCAGATTCAAACCCCGAACCCCCGGATCGGGAATAAAACCCACTGAGGTATTATTACAGCACCGAGCAGTAGAACATAAACTGGCTCAGTTTCCAGTATGCCGACTGTTATCAAGTATCTAGGGATTTTAATTACAGATTGCGTAAATACATACACCACATATCAGATGCGCTCAGCTCTTGAGAACGGGTATGCAAAATTGTAATTTAGCATACACTCGTGTTTCTGTGAGTCATGAGATGTATTCTGCTTTTAGAACACTAACGGCAAATGGAAATGCAACAGGAGTAAATGTTTAGTTCGTCAAATTATTTCAATATTTAGTAAGTATATTTTTTTAAATATTTTTTTGTATAGTAAATATATTGGGAGATTATTAACTGGTTCGTAGGTCGGGTGAGTGCAAGCGCGATTAAAGATCTAGAGAGTCTGAGTTTGATTCCCGGGTCTTGTGCCACTGCATTATCTTATCTGAAAATTTCTAGTACTTGTGAAACATGGGAGCGTATTACACTCCACTGCCTATCTCCTCAAGTATTACAGTCGTGGAGTCGCGATTGTTTTGGCAGAAACAATTTTGTATATAAAACTGAAGACCGAACTTAATACATGTTTTGGTTTGATCGTGATGAGCACGAATTGTTTTGGTTCATAGTGTATTACATTTAGTATTTACATTAATAAGAGAAGACATACATACATATTCTGTATCCTTAGTATATTTTTACGCTACACTCATTGATATAGGAATCTCAATAACATTCAAATTTAATATGTGTTGAATTACCGTCAAATTACCGTCAATTGTCCTGCCACTAGACCGGTAGTTAATACAAAAATAACAATTAAATATATACTTTTTAATTGTTATTGTCTAAGTTTACGAGTTTGCTCACATAATTAATGATACGTCAGCCGAAGGTGACTGTCGAAGTCTAAAGTCTAAAATTCCAATCGTGACACGGCTCAGACACTGACGCATGCATGCATGGAATTAGGTTACATGCATCAAACGTTTGTCGAATGATACTCGAATCGTGCTAATTTGTTTGAATTGAAATTTTAGAATCATCCAATGTTTATATTAGGAAATTCTGTACGGCACTCGTCACTGAGCCTTCAAAGGATAATATTATGAATGTACTTAAATACTATGTATAAAGGTTTTTAAAGCGTGACAGATTGTTTTATCTGCACTTGAACGTTATAGCTTGGCCCTTGACCGTGATAATTAAAAAAACCAAATGGTTTCGAAGGTCTAAATAATAACAGTAATAATATCGAATCCATTCCACAACCGTTGCTTAAATAATTATTCAACCTAACTACTGGACCAACAGGAAAGGCCACAGTGAAACTGGTGACAAGTGGGAGTATCACACTTTTTCGCTTTTTCCCAGAGGATAAACATGGACATGGTATGTTTTAATAAATCCATAAAAAAGCTATAAAAAAGGGATCATCACGCCTGTAACCCCTTGAACAGGGACGCAGAAGAGTGTCGTACACTCCCAGTGTAGTACACTCCCCGTGTAGTACCTACACTCCTTTGAATCTTTAAATCCCAATATTTCGCAGTAGCTCAGTACAATTCATACAAGACCCTTGAAACACAAATAGAGCGTATCAACACAGCGCCAGTCAGCCATGACTCCTCATTGTCAAAATGACTGTACCACTTACATCCATGTAAAATTTGTTCCACATTGTAAGTATAACTAATCAAATGATGAACATTTTCTAATTTGAATGTAGATATTTTGTTTATGAGTAGCCACTGCGAGCAGTGAACCGGTTTCTAGGAGAGCGGATGTTTGGACCAGTGACTCTGTCCTACTGGCACCGACGCGAGACCTTGGAGGACATCGCGCTTGATTTATCTGTATTCAGTGTATATACTGTGCCATTAATCATCTTTAGCCTCGTTGGGACCACATTTTGAGTACTGTCAGATAACTTTTCGAAAATCCAAAATATTTGTACGTTTTTGGGGTCAGTTAGAGATGTATTGATGTAGGAGTTCTTCAAAATAGGTTGATGAATGGAATTCTATAAAGGCTAGTATGATGCTGATTTGGTTCTCGGCTAAATAGCTTTAACTATTTAAGAAAGCCTCATGGTAAATGTGACTTTTAGTTTAAAAAGCATTTTGTTCGGGACCGCTGATCTTATATCTAATAAAACGCGTTTGATTTCACAGTGATAAATTGTATCCCTTTATAGGACATTTTCCTTAAAACATTAGTTTTTTGTTTAATCTGTAAAATAGTAAACGACTACATTTTGCTCACGCGATACACTGCACAAATGAACGCAAGTATTTGTTAACAAAACGTATTTTCACACTTCAAAAATCATTTTCACGCAACAAAGGCTGTCGTTAAATTATTTTTAGTGCGCTCCCGTTGTGAATATTCATTGCAAATGTCATGAATCGGCTGAAATCAACCGGAAACAATTCAATTTAAAAATAGAATGTTCGTTTATACATATAAAACGTACAATAGATTTTCATCGCCGTTTCTGCTTGATATCAATAATTCACACGATTCGTACGTATCAATTTTGCATAACATTTTATAAATTCGCTAAGTAAATGCTTGTTAGCACGTGAATAAGTGTCGAAATATAATACTTTATTTTTAGCTTCATACCTAAAATTGGAACGAACGATGAAAGTGATTTTTTATCGTTCGAAATCGATTCATTTTAGTGTTGTTCATGGCTGATATTAAAGTGTGTACAGCACAAGATGGCTTCATACAAATGGGTCTCAGGAAGCGAAGATCATTGCTTATAACGGCGTATTTAGGAAATCAAACTGATTTTCTCTCAGCTCTTACGCGGTGTTACACTGTTTTACATAAACGACCGTGATATGATGTTTTTTAACAAATAAAATGTTTTTCTTTCATTCTCAGGGTCCAAAAAATGTTTTCAGATCCTACCATAATAACATCTAGAAAAAAGTAGTTATTTTGATCAACTTCCATTTCCGTGGAATTAATTATCGTTAATGGCGTCAAATGTTCGGTGAGATCAGATTTATGAAAAAATCTTTGTGCGTAAACATTTCCTATAATCTTAGATACATTTGAAGATGTAATCTAAGCCTTTCTAATTCCGAGACAAAAATCCGTGACCAACAGACCAACTGCTTAAACGAATCAATACAATTATGATATCTACTCAAAATTACTTGTAAATAAAACGAAAGTGTCGGTCTGGGACAATTAAGCTAATCTGGTTAATTAATTGGAACAAGCCAATAATAGATAGGCTGGACAAACCGGCTCCGTAAGAAATATAGAAACACATAACCGGATTACGGGTAAGCCGGATGTAGGACGCGATAAGGAACGAATTGATACCCCCGTTACTAAAGATTATAGTAGATTGTGTTGCGTAAAAGAAGACATTAAGAATACTCTGTAGAACTGTTTGAAATGTATCGTTTTTAGTCAAAACTCCTTTAGAACAGCAGTCTTACCTCAGGCAAAGCTCAATTTAAAATATTAGATGTTCACTCCATTAAACTCCTTAACCATATAAGTAATAAAAAAATATTATTATTATGTCACGCCAGATTCATTACCGAGTAGGTAGAATGCATCAAATTCTGAATATCTCGTCCTTTTAGACTTGGCGTTATATTAATTGTATCACGAAGAATTCAGATAAAAAATCCACTTAAAATAACCCATCTCGAATAGAATGAAATAGCGCTATAATAAACGATCGTACAGGAACTGCATTAAACAGATCATAAGCGCGCACGCTATTACCCAACAGGATTTTATATGCAGTTTATGGCACGTTCAAGTGTTTACGGAAGTGGCCCGAATCAGTCGATTCCAAGGAAAAACAAACATGAAGGGCGCATAATAGATAGATATCATAACACTTGTGTTTTATGACTGAGCGTTTTATAATTTGAAATTGCGTCGTGCGTTAAAATGCTGCATTATGAAAAGGACTGTTTCGTTGGTCGAGTGGTTGCAATCGCGACTGCCGATCATGAAGATCTGGGTTCAAATTCCGGGTCGGATACTGTTGGATTGTTTTAACTTAGAATATCGAAACAAATTTTAATTTAGAACCCTGAGAGTGTACTACTCTCTCCTGCCTACCTCTTCGGGGATTACAGGCGCTATGTTAGGTATAAAAAGGAACAAATAAAAAAAGTTAAATTTCGAATATGGTATTTTATTGCCCGGAATGTATGAAAGGGTTTTATTTTTAATAGCTACACGTTACGCTCGTTGTTACGGCTTTGAAGGCGTCAAAATAATATATGTATGGCAACGGAATATTTTGATTCGAATCGAATTTTTTATTTGGGTTGCGCCGTTAATGAAATCGTAATGCTTGGAAAGATATGTTAGGCATGTAAATTTATTCTAATATTATCGAATTTTAATCAAAATTATTTTTATTTAAATGTTCTTGAATTTGATGAAATATGTGGTATTTTTAGATGAAATGTTATATCTGCGAATTGCGTTCCCACATTTGTGTTCGGGTTAATTTCGAAAAAGGTGAACCAAAGGATAGACTGAATTGCCAAATTCAGTGCGGTTTAAAAAACCAATTTAGTTAACATTATCGCAGTACTTATCATACTTTAAGAAATATTAGCGGTAACCGGAGTGAATAGGACATGCTACTTTTTTGTATGTTATGAGAAGTTAAGAATCTAATTTTCATTACATTAGGTATAAAAATCCCCTGCAGCATTTGTTTGGTTTGTATGACTATATTATTTTCGAAATGGGTAGCATAAAATTTATTTTTATTACAATATGTAACTAATTGTAATACAGGTACTTGATGTAATTATAACTAGAATTTTGCTACTAAATTTATAAACTATAGAACACAAACACACATACACTCACAAAAAAAACTCTAAATTTGCGCTTTCAAAATCTACGTAGATTTTTTGCATGCGACATTTTAGCGCTCTCCCGCGAGACGCCAATTCCAAACTTGAACAACGACGCGGTCTTCCTTTGTGCAAGTTTCAATGTAAGCAGTTACCGTAAAATTCCAGCAATATGTCTATAAATTCCATTTAAACTACTCCGATCGTGGCAGTATTTTCATGACGTCACTTACTGTTACCGACCAATTTATTGTAGGCACGACATCGTCAAAAGGGAAACTCCTTATCGTAATAAAGGTTGGTTGAAGATTGAGCTCAGTGGCGTGCTTTTAGAGTGGCCAAAGTCCAGTGTCCAGTGGCATTGAAAAGGAATAGGATGATAATAGCGATGATGACGATAATTAACGAAGGTACTCATAAGTCTACTGTTTTTAAAAGGGTTTCCTTCAACATTTTTAAAAAAATATACATAAAAACATTTTTTTTAATATTATGTAAGGAATTCGATGCATAATTAGAAAAATAGTCACATTGCAACATTATAGGCATCAAGCTTCATAGTCTGGTATTCTAGTAAGACTGTTTTCGGCGATCAAATATGTGTAAACATGCATAGATGTACGTCGAACTCTACAAAGCCACGTTACGTTAATTATTTAAAAGTACATTCTGACGTAAACATAACTGGTGAAACGTGGAAGGAAGTGTACTACAATCCTCTGCCTACCCCTACGACGATTACAGACGTGACGTTCCGTTTAGGTATCGACCGTTGTAACGTACGGAAATAAACGTTGCATGGGGTCTTCCTAATAAACAAGGCTTAATCGAAACCCATAGAATATTGAACAAAACGATTGCATGCGCCACTAGTTTTCGACACCAATTAGGGATTAAGCGATTAAGGTATCTGTTCGATATACGACGAATAGTAAGTGAAACGAGCGAATATCTTCTACGAAGAAGGCGATGGATATAGTAAAAATACGTACATCGAATTTGTAAGTATATAAATATTTATCATTCTGTGCTCTCTGCCTACTCAGCAAGGTACCTGGCGTGATGATATATAAATCTGTAAGGATAGAAATACATATTTAGCTCTTGGTGCGCTCTGCCTACCCCGCATTTACGTGTGAATATCGGAGCAATATTCTTTGGAATGATTGCAACGATATTCACTTGTCATTAATAGTCGTTCATCAGCCCGTCTAAGTCTACTGTTGGACACAAGTTTTCCATTGTTGCATGTGAGTTGGAGATCGCGGAGAATGGATCCTAGCACCGCCTACGCTTCTTTCCGTCGGCGACCAGTGCAACGTAGCCGCGTCTAGCCACGACAAACCAACGCCCGCCTTAGTCGCATATTGCGATAGTCTATATTCTTTCTTCATCACAGAAATGTTAGCGTCACCATCATCATCATCGTCATCAGCCCGTCATCGACCATTAACAGATATAGGCCTCTTCAATAGCACATAATTTGATGTGTAGGTAAACGATTTAATTAGTAAATAGTTTTTCGCTTATAGCTTACAACATCTCAGTATGACAATCAAGAAAATAAGGGCACGAAATAAGGGTTTAATTAAAATTTTCTTCTTATGATGTTGAACAATGGGGTAGAATGGACCACCAGCAATTATTGATTGTGAGATTAAATACAGCTTTAGAAAGCTGTTTATAAATTTAGTAATGGAAAAGGGCATTAATTATTATAAGTGAAGAAGATGGGATTATATTTTTGTAAACAAATCTCTGGGAGTTTCAACGTGTAAAAGAGACTATAATCATTTTAAGAGAGACAATGAGATACATCGGCTTGTAAGATTACCCTTAAAACTTGTCAGATTTTTGTTTTGTCGAATTACGCAAACCTAAAGGTGCATCGTCGTCATCAATCATAACAATGATAACTATCCATTTTCACGCCAGGTTCCTTACGGGTCAGACAGAGAGCAAGGAGATTCATATATGGCTGTTCTCACTAGACTCAAGAGGATTCGAATCCCTTTCTTTACAAGTAACCTTTAGAATATAAACCCCATAAAATTACTCCGTGGTCACTGTAATTGGTACACTTTGTGTGAATTGGGTTAGTATTTTATAATACAATATTAATAATATTGTATAATTACGTCAATTGCTATTGTATTAGATAGGCTATTAATACTGAATAATATAGTTCAGGGAAGTGCGCATTAACCCTACTGTTTTCAATTCAATCAATCATTCCTACATACAAGTTAACACATTAAATTAAAATACCCAACCAAAAAACCAACTTTTTTCATCATTCGCAATACATAGACACCGTGGAACTTTCGTGAACGCGGAAGTTTCACTGAATAAAGATTACTATTTATAAAAAGTACACTTCAGAAATTGAGCGAATCTACTAGTGAGTAATTACACCCCATCGTCTGCCTGGATACTTTGTGTGTGAGCCGTCCGGCTCAGATAACCGAATTAAAATTAGTCCGAGCCAACTCCCAACAGTAAGCTTGTATGAGCCGTTGAAACTTTCGTATTTAGCGGAATTCTTTGAGCATTCTGTATGGGTACTATCTTCGAGTTACAGCGAGTAGGTACACGTAAGTTGAAATTAGAACGTAGTGGGGAAGAAGGGGGAGCGGGGGGGGGCTTCCATCTCAAACACGAAGAACTGTTAAATTTAACCAATTTAAAGGTTCAAATTTCTGAAAGATTCCACAATAACTGACTTGTGGTGGACTCAGAAGTCTCCGAAACCGGCGTGGGTAGACTAGAATGATGAACGTAAAGGAAGCGTGGCAGATCTGTGAGTACTTGGCACTCATTGCTGTTTGCTTAAGTGGCATAATAGTGTGAAAGTAAGTACACTATGTAACCATAACAATTGTCACACTTAAGTGAAATATTAATAGTATTCAAAATTATAAGCTAGGTATTCGAGGATAAAATCAGAACTTTTTAATATGGTATCATCGTGTATATATCTAAATACATAACTAATGTTGAAGAGACTATTATTAATTGGGTTAAAGTTATTAATAAGAGAGAGTTACTAGAAATTTCTAGTAGTGACTCGGCGTCTGGATTTGTGCCCAGTGTATGGCAGTAGGCTCACCACCTATTCCATGGGACTTAAACGTAACTGGTAAAATGTGGGAGTGTACTGCAGTTCTCTGCCTACTCCTTCGGCGATTACTGGCGTGATGGCGTACACCAGTAAAAAATAACATGTACAAACACACATAACTCTAATTGCTAAGTATACAAAAGGTGTTCTTATCGCTATCAGAGCGATCTTTTCCAGGCAACCTTCAGGTCGAAGAGAAAAATACGGTTCAAATAATCACTAACAAATAATTAATCTTACTATGATACCAAACATGATTGCTATAGAATTTGCTCGCATTACAATATGACTAGTCAGTCAATATACAATGTGAAAAAGCATCTATCCATTTTGAAGAACCCTACACCCGCGTGTTGTCAAAAGAACAATGGCCACACATTTGGGGTTGAACACAAATAGAGCAGAAAATTACGGGGTTATTCTGTTTGTTACGTTTATTGGTTGTCTCGCGAACGAGGACAAGGCAGCGGGATGGAATAAATACAAATGATTATGTCCCAAGACGTACGTCTTTTAACGCGTATACAGACGGCTAGCGTTTCTTGTAATATAGATAATATAGCGAGTTTAAAAATCGATGGTTTCTTTTAGGCCGAAATGGGTGCGAGCATATGATGAAAATGATGAAAGTAGAAGTATGTTAGGACTGTGAGGGTAAAGATATTTGGCATTTGATGCTAATTGCCTATCTCGTAAGGAACCTATCGTGATGGTGTAACAATAATAATTGCCTCAAAAAAATATGTTAAAAGAAATGTTTAGATATGATAATTACACTAGAGTTGCTTGGTGTTTCAATGTTTCGACTTGGTTTTCGACGAGGTGACGAAATTTTCATTAATCCCTCACTAACAGTGCTACTGTCACTGACATTACGTTTTTGGTCTAGCACCAAACATTCACTTAACTATAGTGGCCTATTATAACTACATTCTCTGATTCTGAAATAGAAATGGCGATAATTTTCTTAAATTGTTTGTATAATCTATACCCCTGTTTTACGAACTAATATCACAAATATTATGATCCAGTTTTTATTTTTTATTTGAGATTTATCATCTACAAAATTATTTACTGTTGCTCACAAAAAGAAAAACAAACGCTCGTACAAAACGCAAACCGTCTGACACTACATTATAGAGATGTGCACTATCCACTCCGTCAGTGATCCATCACAGTTGAGCTCTCTTAGTTTTCACACTTCGGGCCTGATATGTGCGCATTGGTTTGACCCGAGATTATTTAGAAATGCGTGAATACAAGAATAATAAGACCTTTATATTTTTTATATTGTTACGATTTTTTTTTTCTTCTGATAAAACCTCGGTCTGTCTGCATCTATGTGTGGCGACAGGGAGGGAGTAGGACAACGATGGTAGGCTGAATTCTGCTCGTTGCTTGTTTATTTGGTAACTATTTTAGGATGAAAATTCAAGCTATCGTTGCATATCTATTCAAAAATAGCGAGGCGCCTGGAAGCTGGGGAATTTCTTGTCTGCGCCCAATTATGTAAGGGTTACGTCCGTAATCCAATCACGATGTTGTGACAGGCCGAGACTAGAGCGCGGTTACACTCATTAGGAAGGTCTATGTCTGGGACCGGACCGAAACAGACTGAAGATCGCGGGCAGACGATGGTGTATAAGTGTATCTATGGTCTGTCTATGTATGTAGAAATCGGTCTTGTTGTTTTTTCTTAATCGCTCCCTCAGTACCGAAGATACGTGACTGTGCATTAATTTGATAACAGCCTCTTCCCATATACTACGATCAACCCGTTCGGGAAGTGCGGCGCTAATCTTTACGTACATAAAATTGTTCGTACATGTTGTCGGATCATCTTTTTGGAATACGGTCTCTAGCTATTTTATTAGTACCTATATAGTTTTGTGTCTCACAAAAGTCTCTATGTAAATAATAAATTTATAAATATACTTCATATATTATATATATTTTAACGAAAATATGTCCAATGTGTCATTTACGTATGCAGTTTTAGTAAGAAAAGTTTGCGAGTAGAACCTGTTAGTAAAGTTAGTAAGGTTGTAATATAGCGGTATGTTATATAATTACTAAGTAGAAGTAGTAAGGTATTGTAGAAAACCTGCAATGTAGTTAGCGAAAATATTGAATTCTCCCCGGAAATAATGCTGGACCTTGAAATTAAATAAATATGATGGACACAGGTTGAATGCCAAAGTTACAGTAAAATGAAATAAATTGTTATGAATATTAAAACAATACAGTAGACAAAATAATGATAATAACACTTATTTAACGACAACTTTATGAATTTTCTTCATATTATACGTATACGTACATACGTACCTACTTGTTCGCTATTACTTTTATAAACTAACAAAAACGGCGAATGTCCTGTTAGATAGCGTTCTGGCCGCTGGTGGGCTCTTTTTAATAGCAGGCCGATAGTGAAATGCATAAAACATTATTTAGACCTCAACGTTACCAATCACTT
>DWEE01003027.1:0-10883 GCA_018245755.1 Parelbella macleannani
CCCCCTTCGGTGATTACAAGCGTGATGATACGTTTATTAGTGTTTTTATTTCACCGTTATTATCAGGAAATTAACAATCATAGCACGGAGTACAAAATCTTATACGTGGGTAAATACTAAATTAAGCAGATTAATATGATAACATAAAATAATGGAACATATTATGCAAAGTTATATCTAGAAGTATTCTTTTAAATGCATATCCGTTATAGGGTTACAGAGCAATGTCCGATAACCAGTAAACGTTAATAACTGTCAAATAATACCTCATACAACTTATCATAGCGACACTGCATTGGTTCGTCCGTAACGTGTCTATTTGGAAGTTTTTATAAGAAATAAAAGGTAGGATTAGACATGTAAATACATATCAATATGAAATTTAATATTATGATTAATCCTAACTTACTTAAATCTCAAAACTTTAATAAATGAAAACACATTTCCCGGTTTTAAAATCGAGAATATTAATCGAAAGTTCGTGTAACTGACAATGCAATGTAAGCAATGTTAATCAGTGTCGCACTGATACGAATGTATAGTAATAATTAAGCTTTAATGCGTTACGTTCAAAAGCTTCAGGAATACGCTGCCAGTATGCCATTTTGCTATTTTTAAAGTACTTACATCCATTTGCCGAAACCGGAGTCCATTAGTGTGATTTATTCAATTATTCAACAGCAAATGAATTACGACGCTTTTGTATTGAGAGGGAAACGTAAAAAAGTCGATTTTGTGTCGTGTCAACGTTGTTTAACGTGAACGAGGCTACCGGCAGCAATTGTTGGGGACTACCCATATTTATCCACACGCAATCGGCCGAAGCTCTCCATCTGCAGGTGGGGGGTATATAATTTAAAGAGAAGACCTCATAACAGAAGAAGCCATACATATATTAACATAATGTTAATTCTGCTCAATTCGATGACAAACGTAGTTTAGATCTATGTAATTTTGTTTTGAATGCACTTAACAATGTCAGGTATCATGTGATCAAAATCAGATCTGCGGTTGAAACAAGAAAACGCAACGCAAAAAAGAGTTATGAAATTACGATTATAATCATAATGTTATTTAAAATAATCATTAGTTTTATATAAATAATTTATATTCCTAGTGAAAACTACTGTGATTCTTACTTGTACCGATTTGAAGATGTTAAGTATAGTTAGTGCCCATAAGTAATGTATCCAATATTACGAGTATATCGTAAAATCTTTTTTATTCATATTTCAGTCCATTGCCTGATAAATAATAAACTGAACCTGGAATTAACAATGTTGAGCGGCAATGTATGCTATTTTCATATCTAAACACGCCATAATTTTTTGCTAGTAATTCTGCTTTTCAGCTGATTTGATAAGTTTAAATAGGACAGGTGGTCCTATTATAGGGACTCGATTTGTGATTATTCTAAAAAAATTCTTAAAAGTAAAATGTCGATTTTTTCCCCGCGATAATATTTTGGGATTTTTCTCTTTTGTTGAATGATTGATGTTCATGACGAAAGTGTTGTAAATAAATCATCATAAATGTTTTATTGAATGTCGCGATTTTCAATTTCTTTATAAATAATATATTTTATTACAAAGAAGGTTCGAAATATAGACGATAAACATTATGTCAGGGATGAAAAATTGGATTTTCAATTCAAGCAATGGGAAACTAGAGTATTCTTACACACATTTTCTTATTATTAACATCACTTTGTACTATCACTGTCACAATGGTATAAAGAAATTTATAAATGGCGACCCTAATCATCACCCCACGAATTGATACTGATCAAAACGTGGATCATGACCAGGTAGAGGATTTTGGGCAAATCCCATTTATGGTATGCCTATATCCAGCGGTGTACTAACACAGGCTGATGATGATGAGAACATAGTTAAAGTCGCTGTTTAAGATGTGTAGTAGTTTACATATAATATGTAAATAACATTCTTACACAATGTCGATATCTTTTTCTAGGTACATATGTGCATACATACATATGTCCATAGAGGCTGACTGGCCTGTTGATTCGTTGCTCAATGACCCGGACGGCTCTACCGTCGGTCGTTCGATTCGATTCGGTCGATTCGATTTCCAACTACGACAAATATTTGCGAGGCAAGCTCGGGCAGGCATTTGTTGCGTTCGTGTTACAATCGTATCTGAGCATGTATTTAGATATACTTGTAGCCTATCAACGTTTTGATATACGTTATCGTAGCAGAATTTTTAATTAATAATTTATTTAAGGCTTTGCTTAAATTGCAATCAGACGACCATAAATGAGTTTTTATTATTTATGATATTACTACCTTACTGTTATTATTTACCTTACTTGGGTTGTTGTTTTCTATTTACTTCGTAGGGGACTTGGCGTGATGATATAATAATAAAAACAATTATTATTGTCGTTACATTTGATAACAATCAACATATACTCAACCATATTACTTGGTAGACGATTAAATGCAATAAATTATCGTTTTTGTGGTTCCTTTCATTATAATACCAGGATATTCGCGGATATATTCATATTCCGTTATGTTTTAATGACTTGTTCTATCGCAAACGATAAGCTGGTTATGTAACAGTGCGAAGAGTCGGTCAACATCATCATCACGTCTGCCTTTTCCGTTCCACTGCTGAACATAGGCTTTTCCCAGGGTGTGCCACAAAACTCGGTCCTCCACAGATCTCATTCAGCCACTACCAGCCTCCTTTTAAAATCATCGGTCCAACGGGCCGATGGACTACCCACAGTACGTCTGCCGTATTATATATACACACACACATATATATAATATTACGAGAGTCCGTTATAATATCTAATATTTAAAAAATAAAAAATAGTCTGCAGTTTATTACTATTTAAGGAAATGTGCAAAACTATTATGAAAGAAGGAACGAAGAAGGAATAAGCAAAATAAGATTATAACAAACTTTGACGTTCGTGAAATGTTCAGTACAAGCCTTGTAATTACTGAAATTATTGAACTTCATTCAGTTACAATATTATGATCTATACGTAAATGCTTTCGAAGACTAATATATTTTACTTTTCAATTACCTCGTTGGTCGCATGGTTGCAAAGCGCGACTGACAATCCAGAAGCCCTGGCTTCGAATTCCGTGCTGGATACTATTCGATTTTCTAACTTAGATTTTCTAATAGTGGCTCGGAATCTCAATATGTGCCCGGTGTATGGCAGTAGGCTCACCACCTAAACCATAACTGGTGAAACGTGCGAATGCCTCTATCTATCTCTTCGGAGATTACAAGCATGGAGTTACGTTTTTTTTTACTTTTTCATGTCGCTCGCTGTTCGCCGCTCGTTGTCAATAAAACGAGTTGTTTTAATACAAGTCAATTTTCAAGCTCAACCAATAGATTGCGAGTTAATAGCCTGTAAAATTACGTCAGCTCTCGTCGTGAGTTATCTGCCGTTATTAACATATAAATATAGTGAAGTAATTGGATCGAGAGTCGGTTCGTTTGTACAGCCGGGTTCATTTCAATAAGCGAAATGGTTTAATTTTTTCTCCTGTATTGCTTTTTTATCCCATTCAATGGATACAATACACAATATTTTACGTATACGAATTATGATAATTTTAGATGATTTAAAATTTTACCCATTCGTCAATAGAAAGATAAGAAAATTGTTATTTTGGTTCTTCTACGGAAGGGGAGCAGAGTGTTTGTTAATTTGATATAATATTATTACTTATTAATTTTCAGCTACAAATTATTAAAAAAAACATTTTATGGAACTTTTCCACACAGGGCCATCTGATCCCATTCCAGGCAGTTCATCTGTTATGATTATCAGGCATATAGTGAACACACATACACATAAATATATACTCATATTGATATATATCTTTATATAGAGAAAAAGCAAATGTAGTGCTCATCACATAAATAGATATATATCTATGGTGGAAATCGCACCCATGACTCAGCAGTCAGAGTTATTAATCATTGGACAAAAAAGTCAGTCACTAAGTAAAGTAATTGAAACTCGAGCAAATCCAGTACTTAATTGTAGTGAAGAAACATCCAGGGAGTGAATAAAATAGTGTAATAACTCTTCCTTAGGGTAGGCAGGAACACTTCTATGAAAGGGGCCTAATTAATGATATAAATCATAAAACTAATTAACGTACTGGGATTTTGCGAGATAGCTTGATTTTTCGGCGTTGGCTCTATGTAAGAAATCTTTTAGTGAAGACTTAAATTATATTGAAAATTCAGTAAACAGTATCTCATAAACTGATACCACTAACGACAGTATGCCATCATAGGTCAAAATTACCAATATTACAGATAAACCTAGATAAGTGTTACTGATATCAAATAAAAATACGTATAGGAGTACTTCCATGATTATATAATATTGTTTGAGATGACCAGTCAGTCTATGCTGACTTATGTAGCGTTGCCATTCACGGCTTATTTCTTTTATACTGAGAGTATGCTTACGGCCAACAAAGGAATTATAAAGGGTTTGACGATGTGTTACTAAACTGCAAATTTTCTCACTAACACTGTTACTATAAATATAAAAGTCATGTTAACATTTATCCATACATGTATATAAAAAGTGATACAAATTTTTGTCTTCACATATTAATGCAGTATAACGTATAAATAATAGACTTGAAAATTAAATCATGAGGGTCACAATTTCAGAAGGTATATATGTATCCAAACGATGCTTTCCTTCAACGTTACAGCACGTGATATTTAATCATAAAAACCACGTAATACTGCAAAGGAGGGCACGCTAGTGTTTAAACCAAGGACCCCTATAGTGAGAGACTGAATTTTAAAACACTGGGCCATCACTATTTATGAATGCATAATTAAATACATCCTACAGTGTTTTTCATATCTGCAAACGAAGTGATTTTCAATAGCTCGGGAAAGTAGATATAAGCAATTTGCATATACGTTTGTCCTTTAACACAAAAGCGAAACACAACGAAGATAAACGAGAAAAGTATTACCGACATATCTATTTCCTGTAACCCGACAGTCGCTCACGCGTTTTTTTTTTACATTTTAACCCTTTCTATTTTAGCCCGTTTTAATTGACTGCGCGGATACGTCACGAAGATAAATGTTTGTAGAAGCGTTCCTGCTCCATGCCATCGGGCTTATAACATGAGCTTTAATGTGATAAAAATAAGGTTGAAATTAATTGTTTTGTCCTTTCAGAGCTGGCTCCATGTATTGTTCGTGACGCAGACATGACTTTGGTGGGGTTAAGGCATTATGGAGCGTGTATGTTATCCATTCATAGGATGACTGCTTGATATGATGGATACATTTAGTTCATGTGGAATGTTAATGGGGGAAAACTGTTTTAATTCCAAATAATTGGCTAAGTGTATTTTATTGTCGCCATATAAAATATCTGTGCTGGTTTTAGAATGATTTTATCTTCGATAAATAAATATATGATTTCAACACAAGAGGTTTAATGACCAATAACGATCATAGTAATAACAACACAGCAACTAGTCATTGACAATACAGAAAAATTATTATTCCTTTTTCTTGTGTTTCAGAACGATGACTTCACATCGACCATTCTACTGTGTTAGAGTTATAGACGAAAAGATGTAAGTGAAAGAATGCTGTAGATGTGACAAATTTGGCACCATGTTTTTAATGACAAGTATCGAAGAAGAAAAAGGCAGAGGAGCACAGAGAAAGGAAGGAAAAGGCGGTAGAGTTGAGAGAGAAAGTAATATGGAGAAGAAGGAGAACTAGAAATTAAACAAAATACGACACAATAAGAGCAACGCGAAGCTTATCAGACAGCGCTAAAAAAACAACAAAAATGACAATAGGACGAAAACGCCGACAACAACGACAATGAAGACAATAACAACAGTAACGGCATCAATCACAACAACAAAAAATAATGATAATACTCAGGGATAACTGGGCGTAGTGTCACTTGACCTCGGACAAGACAGAGCCTTAGCTACTGTTACCAGACAGCTAATGACGGTAAATATCTGGCCAGCAGCTTTGTGTGGACTTGGGATAGTTAATAAACAACATAAGTCCTAATACAATTGACATGTTGTTTGTGAAGCGAGTAGCAAATGAGCAACAGCGGTCACAAATGACACCTGCGACTCATAGTCTTCTGCAGTCGACCTCTAAATATTTGAAAAGCCAACGGAGGACGAGAGGGCAGACTTCGTGTGATGTTTCAAGCATTTTGGGACAACATATTCAAATAATTCTGATACGGAAACAGTATGGAATTATTTAGAAAATTATTTTTGTTGCTTACAGACAGTGACTACGATAGTACAATCCATATATAATTTAGAATTAGATGGAGTTTTGTGAAGTTATTCTATAATTGTAATAAATTTTAAAATATGTTTTGTTGTTATTGACTTAAATATAATTTACATAATTACAGTCCAAGGTTACCGTTGCTTATCTTTACAGATCGTTTTTCAGCTGCAACACAATAGACTGACGGGCTATTAAGATTACATTTAAAATTTAATTGCGCATAAAATAGTACTAGCAGAATTTCCAGGTGATACCATTGTAACAACACCACCATTTCGCGAAGCAGTACTTACCGATATCGACTTCATTATTCCCTGAAGCCGTGATTTCGTACCTAAATAGGAATATTCCCACATATTAATTGTCCCCGATATCATCTTCAGCTCCTTAATAAGCAATCAGCAAAACAATTCCCCGGAGATAGCTATCTCTATTAGCTCTCGAGGAATAAATAAAGGGGAATAATAGGCAGCGCTGGCATTAATATTATCTCTTGGCGTCCGTGTAAATTAATACGGAACGCTAGAGTACAATGTCCGGACAATAACTGGATGGAGTGTTAAACTTGACAGTTTTGTCTCGCTATTAATGTTTGTATAATATGGATAAGACACTGAATAAAATGGACTTTACTTCACGGGTCAGTTGTGAGTTATAAGCATGAGCCGCCTCCCTTGAATTTTCATCACCACTTCAGTTGTCTAGTTAAAATACCATTACGAAATAAAACCATTCTATGTAATGAACAATAAAAAATACATGGAAATATATGAAAAATACATGTCGTTTTGTTATTGCGGTTTAAATATTATGGATACAACTATACACAATTTAACATTTAGCTCGACATGATAGCTTGTTCCATTATGAGAATTAGGTGTCTAATCAAAATTTTATTAATAACATGGGTGTAACTAGTAGAAATTGCCATTTGTTATTAAGTCCGCCCTCTGGAGAACAATAAAGTATATATTATAATAATATATAAATTCAAGTACCCACATAATTCTCTTAAGCTGTCTGTTATGAACCTAACGACCTGACAGAACCTGACTTTCAATGTCATAGAAATAAACCTTATACCTACACCAGTACAGTGAATGTCCACTAGTGCGAAATGAATTATCATATATAATACATCAAAATAGTTTTATAATTACATAAGTACATTATAATCAGACATTGAGTTGATCTACGTGTTATTCATATTAGAAATGTGCACAGAAAGTTTTTAACCGTTCCTTAAAGCCTTGCTGTACTTCACTTTACTCACATTTTAATAAGCGTATGATCCGCATGGTTTCAAATATTGTATTTTCCTGTTATTAAGAACATTGTTATCGTAACAACTGTAAAAGTCAATATATCACATAATTATGTAGTAAATATTTCTTAATGAAAAAGGGAACTGAACATCCATATCAATGCTTCATTAATAGCCAGACACTATAACAAATCACACCAACTGTCCGATGGGCTGTCCACAATAACATTTCGTCCAGTCGTATCGCAAGGTATCTGCTTAATTTGTTGACCGTCTCTCCTAATACTGTGGCATAAACATCAAATATCTGAAAGGACGTCTACAAGCCGTGAAATTAAGCCGTAACACCCGTAATACCTACGTTCGTTAACTACACTATAGCTTAATGGAGCGTAGTGAACGTTCAGGGCAGCGATTTAGAATCAGATTTGATACACTATAGTCATATCTTAGCTAGCGTAGCTGCAATGTACCTGTTGAGTGACGGTTATAGATTAACTAATCGTCGTCCAGTATGAAATAATTAAACTGAATTTTGATCTTCTTTCGTGTACTTGCTTCTTTCTTTAAAAACAAATAAAAAATCTAGAATTGTAACAATGTTATGGCATCCTTATCTTGTAAACCAAAAAAGTAAACGGCCCGAATACTACCTACCCCAAAAACTGCATACCTACATAGAAATCATTCTAAATATTTACCATTTGTGTTTATAGATTGGAATAAAGGAGATCGATGGATCCCTTTACGACAGGCCAGATTCCACGTTCACTGAAAGATAATACACTTAAATGAAATTTATGAATTTGCTTTTGATCCGAAACTGAATTGAGCAAGTTCAGTAATCCTTGGCCTTTCAGTCGTAAATAATGTTAGAGCGCGTTACTGTAAAGTAGAGTTCTTAAGCAGTTTGTTGCCTCATAATCATTGGCGAGGTTTATCTAGAACACTTTATATTTTTATCGGAAGATTGAACGTTGATATTTGTTCATAAAAATTTTAAAAATATATTCTTAATAAATTCAAAAAGATTTTTAATCGGAATCAACATTCTCGTATTCAATCCTAAATTATATTCTTAGGCAGCAATAAATTTGCATCTCGTAACATCACGCCTGTAATCCCCGAAGGGGTAGGCAGAGGAGAGTTGTACACTCCCACACCCATGCCTGTAATCCATGCCTGTGTAATAGTACACTCCCATGTTTCACCAGTTACGTTAACGTTCCATGGAATAGGTGATGAGCCTATTGCCATACACCAAGCGCAGGTCAGACTCCGAGTCACTACTAGAAATTCTAAATTAGAAAAATCCAATAGACCGACCACTGAACGAGACAGTCGATTAAAAAGATTTGATTTAACAATTTTTCGTTCCCAGCTACCGCGCGTTAATTTCTTTGAATTGAATCTGGTGATGCTTAGGTAGTAAAAGTGGATTAATATAACGGAGAGGTATTATAAATAAATCGCCGTCACAATCCACAAATATCACATCTACAAAACTAAATAAATTTGGTGCTTTTTTGAGGATTTTTCCTTTCTTTTGTCCTATATTTTCATTGATTACTATTTAGTAACAAGCATTATTACACAGTTCTTCAATTCTTATTTGCGTTTTTAGTTTGACTTAATTACTGAAAATAACGTCCTAACAGATTTGTTAAATTTGTAAGTACGGCAAAGGTGACCCATTTCGATTAAAAATATTAAGTAATGCACTGGGTAAAAGAAAATGTTTTTTTTTACCAAACGGGATATCGTTAGCCCACGTTCGGCCCGAAATCCCTTATTTAAGCAAAATCTCAAAGTTGCCGGGTAACAGTCGACTTGGACTGGACTTTGTAAAATTCATTTAAAATGTTACAATTTATGAGCGAGAGCCGTCATAAATTTTCCCTCCTAATTGGCTTTGCCGAGTGCCACCGTAAACTCTTTTACAGCTCAATAACGCACTTTATTAAACACTAACATTCCGATTTACGGGTTCGCTTGCTTTTTTACTTACGCTGCCAAGATGCGTATGGCTGTGCTCATTATATAGGTACATAACATATTAAGAAAATTCACTGGAGCATATGTGTTATACTGATGTTAATGGTTTTATATTAACGCTCTAGGCAGCTACCATCGTCGAAAATTCATAAATACATGGATCTACAAAAATTTAAAGTAACGAAATACAGGTTTTTTGATTGGGAAGTATCGACTAGTTCTGTCCTCTCCCAGGCGGTTAAATTCCTTTGATTTTTTTATTTAGAAACTACTTTTTTGTTAAGTTTATGTAAAGCTTATTTACATTTGATTTTCTTTTGTAAAAGCAATATTCGCAGGTGGATAATCTTAATAAATTCTATTTTAATTCGTAAAAGTAATGTTAACAGTATATATCTATTCCTTATATCTATTATATTTTTCTAAATCTGTTACTAAGGGGTACCGGAAGTATAGTAGGAAATTAATTATGAAGGCGTAATATGCTAATTCAAATTAAGAACCTCCTTCACAAGGTACAATATATGCGGTGCCATATATGTATGTACAGACATGTGCATGAACGAGAATCAGTTGATATAACTGATAAAATCAAACTATATATAGTAAAAAAACCGCTTCAACGCTTGCGAAAGTGCTTCGCGTCGGAAATGGTTTTTACACGCTTTATATTAGCTTGGGTTGTATGCATGTAACGGAATCTTTGAGCTCAATTTTCACTGATTTCCAGAAGTCTGATTAATTTGGAACTTTGCACACGTATCGAGGACCGATGACAATGCAATAATTTGATAACGGTTTGGGGTAAAAGTAACCACAATGATGACAGTGGGTCCCATTGGTTTGTGAGGGCGATTGATTTTGGATCATTTCCCGTTGATCGATCATAGTTACGAAGACCAGTGAGTGGTTCTTTCTAAAAAAACCTAAAGAATTAATTAATTTCCCATTTATAAGTTTGCCACAGACTAAAAAATGAAAAATAAATAATAGTTTAAAAAAACACGCTTTTATTGCTAATCGAACTAAAAACTAGAAAATAATTTTTAATGACTAAGAGATTATATTACAGTCGTAGAAGGTCGAACGAACAATCATAATGCATAGCCTCAAACTAAAATTATAATAAAATTTAAGTTATTAACAGAATAATTCAATTCAGAGTAAAAGCGTAGGGTGCTGGGATATTTTAAATATAACAATCATTCCATTGGGAACCATCTATGAGAGGATAGTTATGAACCGTAGTCAAATGCAACTATTATTTATTTTTCATTTTTTAGTCTGTGACAAACTCATAAAT
>DWEE01003028.1:0-10883 GCA_018245755.1 Parelbella macleannani
CGATATCTATAAATTTCTCGAGGTTATTATAATTTATTTCATGAATAATTTTTGAAATATTAATAATTATAGTCATTCGCGCCCTTCCATATGGTATCAAACTTTTTTCAGTCAAATAAGCTTTTTTTGGGCCTGTTTAGATAATCATAATTAAAGAGTAGACTCCAGTCGTGCGTCGGAGCTGACACACACATTTTTTTATAAAATACTATGTTACAGATCTCATATTAAAACATAAGGTAATGCTATTGACGATACTTTCGAATACGCGCCATTCACTCTGACTTCAAAAATGTACTCTCTCTATATTTAAGAAATGAGAAATCTGATTAGGAGACAATTTTTTTTAACTGCGCAATAATTCATCACGTTTTAAACTATTTTCTTAATTGACATAATGTGTAAGTGAAATCAATTAGAGCGCAATGCTAATCGATACTGTTGTGATAAGACTGCATGTAACACGAACAGAGTTTTAATTTCGGCTAAAATATTAATATGGTTGACATTGGTATTATGTAAGTGTAAAATTTGATTTCGATTCATTCATGTAATACTAATAACCAATTCGTTGAATAGAATAGAATAGAGTGTGTAAAATAAAATATCTTTATTTTTTATATGTAAGTATATGTTATAATACAATTTGATACGTTTGTATGTAAGAGGGAATACCGCACCTGCCAGCAGTACATAGAGTTGACTTCGTTGGTCCGCACCCCTCGGTAAGGGCCAAAGCGAACTCCCCGCGGTAGAGTTAAAGTACTGAACACGCCTATACCAGCACCTGATTAAAGCAAATTGAACGTTTCGTAAAATAAGGTCAAAAATAAGATAATTAGGTATTTTATTTATAATTCATCTCTAGGCTCAAAGGACGCAAATACTTTCTATGTGAAAGTGCATTAAATTTGCGGTATTTTAACGAGCTAATAGAATTACTAATAATTTAAGTTTTGGTGGAGTGGTTGTGAGCTCGAACGCCAACCGATATGTCCAGCCCGAAATTTCCAGCCGTGGCTCGGAGTATGTGCCGACCTGTGCCCAGCGTGCGGCAATAGCCTCACCATCTATTGCATTGTATTTACAATCCGATTTTTTAACACATTTTTGCCATTTTGAATATTATAATATGATATATCAATCGATAAAGAATGAAAAACTAAATGTAATGGTGTATACATTGCCTCTCCTCTCTCCCTCTTTCTTTACATAATGAATAACGTTTTGTAAAGTTGCACGAACAGAGCAAAACCAAAATATGGCATACCTGGTACGCGGGAGCGCGCCAGGTGCAGGAAGACGCGCGGGGCGGTGAGCGCGGCGCGCGGCACCGCGCCGGGCAGCGTGCCCTTCGCCGCCACCTGCTTTTACCAGCTAGTTCATAATAACAGCTACTTAACTGGACTGATTAATGAACTGTATGAATCATACTACTGGCCGTACCCACCACAAATATGATCTATTTACGTTTAAATTAAAACCGAACCCCCTCCCACTGGCCAAACAAAAAAGGTTCGGTCACTATTACAGAAAAAAATGCCAACTACATGCATTTTAATGTCAAGAACACAGCGCTCTAAAAGTTGCTGCTTAGCGGCAATAAATCTATCAGTAGTGTTTCCGCGGATGGGCCAAAAAACTATATAAGGTATAAAGGGTGAAAAAAATAGAGGTGTGAAGCCACGGCCAACTATGGCATGTAAAATGTATGACGCACCTTGTCGTCGGGGAGCACGAGCAGCGGCCCGTGGACAGCGCAGTAGTCGTACACGTAATCTGCACACTCCGTGCAGACTGCGCCGCGCGATGGGTGGTTAAACACAGAACAGTTCAACAGTACGCTCAACGGGAGGTAGCTAACACACACGCCGTCAACACCGAAATATTCCTCTCAACCGGATAATCGAACCCATCATCTCCAGTTAAAACATCAGCGTTATTACAAACTGGACATATGTACATACAAGTTAATCATTAGAAATTAAAAAGTCACCACGGTGCTGCTTAATGTTAAAAGTATGTATGTACCTACATATATTAGAGAACTAATTAATAAGTACCGACTAATCTTCTGGAGCAGTCTACCATGAACCAAGGCTCTGTAAATGTCAAAGCACCAGAAAAAAGGGTACCTATTCGGTTATTATTATACCACCACGCTAAGTCCTTTACATGGTAGGTACCAAGCCCCAAGTGGTAAATATCTCCATCATTGCAGACCTGACGCACCTTGTACATTCATTACTCTCTTCGTACTCGTATATTAATTTAGATAATATAAGTAAATAATGTTTCTTACAGACATATTCGTCGAGGTCCGGCTCTTCGGGCTCATAGTAGCTGATCCGCGGTTGTCTTCGTAAATTTAAGCGCCTCATGTCCTATGTTCTATTCCTATGACATAACAACAGCCCTTAATAAAGCTAGTAAAACATTATTAAACTTAAGCACTTACGCCTTTATTTACCATAGATATTCATAAAAATGGGCGTATGTCTACAGCTACATATATATATACTTAAATATTCAATAACAAAAATGTATTGCACAGTTGCATTGTATTTTAGAAAGGACGGGAAATTGTGCACAACGGAACTCATTCAATATAATTGAATTTTATTGCTAACGTTTACTAGTCAGTAAATTCTTTCGTAAAATACGCTTTTTATTTGCCTAAATATTGAAAAGTGAGAATTCAAATTACTTTTAAAAGGCAACTAACATTCCTTTTAAAAGCTTTTTATTTGTTTACTTATCTTTTATATGCACTCTCTATTTAAAATATAATAATATGACTGTGACTTCAGGATTAGTTAAATAAATAGTACTTACAAGGTACTTACCGGATTATTTTGTGTACTATAATTATTATTATAATAGCGATTTTTTAATGAGCTATGTCGGCGCGACATCAACATGAAAGAATTGTAAAATTCCCGCCACTGTGCCCGCCAAAACAATTCATTACCAAATTAATATTTCAATACACAAAAGTGATTAAAAGTAATCGATTAGACAGCCAAAGTAAATTTAAATGTACACTTAATAATATAAATACTAATAATAGATACATCATTATTATTGAAGGTACTTATTATGTATCACAACATAACTTCGTAACTATAAAATTGACTGAATTTTATTAAATTCAAAAAATCTTTGGAATAGTTTCAATTGGATGAATGTGTTACAATGCCTTTGCTTAAGCTAAAACCAAAAGCTACTGTAGTGTCAAAAGAACCAAACAAACATCTGATAACAAATAAAATTTATAAAACGTAGAGATAACATCACGCCTATAAATATATAAATGCGCGAAAAACAACTTTAATTTTAGACATTAATCGATGTAAAGAATCTAGCAAAGAAATAATGAGCAAAAACTGTACAAATCACATAGAATTTCCTCCTAAGGTTAGTGAGTGTGTTTCTTTGCAGTAGACAAAAAACTATTTCAAAATAATAATATCTAAGTGTTTTATACTTTTACCATCATTTTGATATTGAGCAGAAAACAGTTTTTTTTGTTTCTAAATTCGTCACTATTGTCTAAGTAAAATCAAAATTCACAAAGTAAAATATTGTCGGGTCAGTTAGATGTTTAATAAAATTATTATAAAATAAAATGAAGGTATACAAAAGTGCCAGTATTTTCTTAAATTTTGATAGCATTCTGTTTTTTAATTTGCCCAAATTAAACAATATTAATAATTGTAACTGCAAAATAAACATTGAATAATTTTATTAAAATATCTATGTACCCATAAATTGCATAAGAACATTTTTGTAAAATACTATGACAACCACTTTTATGAGATTTAACACATTATTCTTTTTGCAATCTGAGAGGAGGCTCGTGTCCTACAGTGAAACAAATAAAAGGGACACTTATGATACACTGTTTGTTTGTCCACTCTATCCATCTGTTCCTTCTATGTATCTTGCTTGCTATAAGAAGCATGCCAGGTCTGTAAAGACAGGGATACTTAACACTTGATACTCTGCCTTCCCTCCCACAAAACTGGTAAACAATATAATAACATTCTATGGTTCCAGATATGCCGTACATGTTTAGCTACAAATATAAAAATGTTCAGTCTGGTTCAAAATGAATTCAAAAAACAGTTTCATGATGTCATTGGATTATCGGTAAATATTTTGATATTCTACTTCTTTGTGTGTATCTATTCTCCTACCGAACCGAACTAATGTAACATCACATCTGTAATCCTCGAAGGGGTAGGCAAAAGAGTGTGGTAAGTACACTCCCACATTTCACCAGTTACATTTACATCCTTTGGAATAGGTGGAGAGCCTATTGCCATACACCGGACACAGATCCAGGTGCTGAGTCACTACCAGAATTTCTAAATTAGGAAAATCCAATAATACCCAACCCGGGATTTGAACCCAAGATCTTCCGATCAGCAGTCACACTTGCAGCTGCTCGGCCAACAAGGCAATCTGGAAGATGTAGACTGATGCATATATTCATTTTAGATGTCAAGTGATGATAACTTACCACAGTTCATATGTTGGGAGTGTGCTCAACGGCTCTCAAACTGTTATAGATTCAAAGCTCGTGCTCTATTAAGTCACTATCTGATGACTGGACTTTTGGAGACTGAGAAGATGGTGAGTGTTGTATTATTACTGAAAATAGTCTAAGACATGATTGATGTGTCCTTGTGGTATAAGTTCTAATCACAGTGGCCATGTGCAACACACATGCTGTCAAATAAACGGATATTAATGAATTGATTGGCAGATCTTATAAATAGTGACCTACCGTAAATTCGGTTTCGGCCTATTTCGACCTTAGTTTCGGTTTTGGCTAAAAAATGGGCGAATCTTTCAAACGCGCCGAAGCGGGAATGTTCCCGATTTATCGTGTTCTCGTTGGCCGAACTTCGCGGCATAGGCTTGCGGCAAAAAAGCATGTAACTGTTTTCATTTTGCAATAAACTATAGTACCAAAACAAAATGAATGTCCCAAATTTTTTAAATCCGGGACACATGACATTTCCATGTTTATAATAACGCTCAGAATTGCTCTGCAATTCCGACCACTGTTTGTGACATAAAAAAATTCAAATATATTTATTACGAACTTTAATGATTGTCTTTTTACTTCATTTAACTTTATTTAACTGTCTGTATAAATAGATTATGCAAATAAATATGTAAAAAAAAAGTTGTGATCGTACAGCACACTCTATGCGTCGCATTATGAGCCGTGCAAAATTTAAAATACACTAGATTTCAGTATGAAATAGAAATTTCTAATATGCTTAAGTAATTTTCGGTTTCGGTTGAAACTCAAAGCGAGGCTGAAAGTTCGGTTTCGGCTGAAAAACCTGTCTGTACTTATAATGATCTGATTGTACCGTCTCCTGTAACAAGACAACATTTACTACTTTTAAGTAGTCTTTTAGTAATATTTCACACTGGTTATAATTCTTCATAATATGATCACTTCATATGATCTGAGAAGAGACTTATTTTACCTAATTATTGCACCCCCCATAGATTTAAAATGTTTGTTATAGTTCTATATTAATAAATGAATATTTTAATTGCCAGAGAAAAAGTGGCCATAATAGTCATCAGAGTAATATTCGTCCTATACAAGACTAAACTAGACTAATAATAATATCAATATTACTAATTACTTGATCAATATCACATGCAAATAGTTCTTTCATTTTCCAGATCACAGAAATAAATGTTAAGAAAATTGATAGATGCAAAAATGAATTAGAATCAAAGTTAGTTCAATATAAAATAGCACCAAATCACTTTAATTTGAAATTAACTGATGCAAAATTAATTATACCACATGATAATGGACTTAGGTTAATTAGTGAAAATCCAAAATATGAGAGCAGTATAGAAGTAATAAATTTAGTGATTGGCAAAGAGAATGATGCTGTGCCTGCTGAGATAGTTAAACAGGAGGATATAGAGATGGTGATAGAAAGAAATGTGGAATCTGATGATGATTTTATATATGATGCTCCAGAGGATTCTATCACAGGTATTTATGAAATAGATCCAAGAAAACCTGATTTAGAAGATCCAAATATAGATCTTCAACCAAAAGACCCAAAAAGGAAAATCAGAACAAAATTAAAAGGAAAAAACAAGAAATTAAATAAGAAAAAATTAAAAATTGATCCAAAAAGGAAACCTGCAAATGAAATTTTAAGTGTCTCTGTATTTAATATAACCGATTTGACCTTTGATGAGCAGCTCCACGAGATACAGAGAAGGAAGGACTCGGATAACTATATCAATTCTGAATTTAAGTGTGAAAAATGTTTCAAAGGCTTTCTAGACGAAGCAGCTTTTACATATCATATGATAAGACATACCAATGTAAGTGATATTTTACACTTATGTGTACAAATGGAGCGCGCCCACATACCCACGCATACACTCTCGTATGCAAGCACTCATGCACTCAGACACAGTCACGCGCGTACTCTTGCACGTAGGCACGCACGCACGTACGCACGTACACACACGTACAGACACAAGAAAATCTAATTAGAACATGATGTGTTTCTGAATGTGAGTCCTATGGAAATAAAAATATTGAACCCATCTATGTATATATGTTGAACATAAAAGGCATTAAATCCAACAATTGGTTAATCAAGGTTTTAAAATTTATAAAATTATTTTAGTCTTAAAAACGAACCCGTACCTTTAGTTTGATTCCAGCAATTATCTCCTAAAATTGACTCTTTTAGGTGTGACTCTTACATACAGTAATAATATACGGAGTGTTATTTTTTCACAATTAAATTGTTTGATTTTCAAGTAAGAAAGTTGTATTCTTTTAAAACACAGTAGGAAACTATTAGATCTAATTTTATTTTTATGTAAACTAACAGTACATAATTTCGTGTGATATTTTCATGATATTGGTTTCAGCAAAGTGGTGAATATGAATGTGATGTGTGCAAGATTCATTTTAAAAAACAACATGCATTAAGACACCACTCTGTGTCCCATTGGCAGAAGTTCACATGCAAAAGATGTCCCTATGTTACTACGAGACGGTGAGAACTTTTTGTAATAACATTAGTTTTAAAGTGATAAGATTTCTGTCTGTTTAAATTCAACAATACAGGACCAAAACAGCAACGTTTTCGTGTGAATTAAATTATCAAAGGGTCAAGGATTTTTCTTTGTTACTACTTCCAGATCATTAAGTAAACTGGTGGTTCAGAAATTAATAAAATATGTTATAATCATTGTCTTTATTTGCAAAATATGACACATTAAATTTTGATGTTAATTTAACATCATCATCATTATCAGCCTACTCTCGTCCACTGCTAGACATAGGCCTCTCCAGTGGCACGCCATTGAGCTCGAACTTCAGTTCTTCGCATCCAACCACTGCCAGCCACTTTGCGTATATCGTTACTCCACCTAGCTACGCTACGTTTGCCAAGTCGCGGTCTCCACTCCAGAACACGTCTGCTTCAGTGGCTATCGGTTCTATAATTTAATATAGACAGTCCTATTACTTTACTTACATTCTGAGATGAAAATGTCAGTAGTACAATCAAGATTACCTAATAGATTAGTAGTAATAATTGTTCTTTCTACTAAATCCATACACTCAGCAGTATCTATCAAACTACCTTTTATTACAAGGGACATTTAGTAACTTTCCAATTAAAATATTCTGCATAGTAGACAATAGGTCAAAGTTGATTATTTCTTTCTGTCCTACCTCACGCAGGTGTAACAATAATCATAAAGTACATATGACAAATATTAAATAAAGAAAAAAACCAAAGTGAGTTTAAAGAGTACAATATTGATTATGACAACTTCTTAATATATACCACGGTTCAAGATACACGATAACCTGATCTGAGGCTATCAATGTGAAAAATTGTCAATACCTTGCAGGTATGCAGCCAAACTCCACGAAGAGTACCACAACGGTACGAAATATCAGTGTCCACATTGTCAGGAAGATTTTAGGTGAGTTAACGTAGGAATCATACAAAATATTGGTTGGCTCGGTACATACACAGTTAACATCTCTCCTTGAGCGGCCTTTGTTATAGGCTGCGCACCTTTGTTATTGAATAAATTCAAATTCAATTAAAATTCAAATATCATTTATTCAAAATTGATTTAATAGAACACTTTTTGTACGTCAGAATGAAACTACCACCGCATTGGAAGATACCTCGCTATGGAGAAGAAGCGGCGATATCATAGATAGAATAGATGGCAGCACTGTCGCCTAGATGGGAACACCGTCGCTTACTCGGAAATACCATACAAATATATTGTAGAACAGTGTTTGCTTGGTGGTTAAAAATAATGTCTCCACTAAGATAGTCTGAGCTCGAATCGCAGGCATTTCTAATCGCTCCAAGTTTTTCCAAGTGTCCGAAAACCATGAAAGATGAAGTTAGGAGGCGTACACATTAGCAATACAGTTCAAGTTGCGCTGTTCTCCTACAACTCCTCTTTTCTCCATCTGCAGTAAGATAACTACGTACATGAGCCACATACGCATCAAGCACCCGTCGGACTTCGTATGCTTGCTGTGCGGCCACTCCTTCATCAGCCAGAAGGGGCTGGACCTGCACAAGAAACTGAAACATCGCTTTGATAACACTGTAGTGAGTATCTCCATCTAGCGACATTACATCTGCTATCGATCCAGGGATTAAGCTGATCTGACTATTCATGACTATCGATTCGCATCTGAGATGAATACTTTTTTCTTGTATTTGTGTGTAAAATTGTACATAACAATATGTATTCAGAAATTTACATATGTAGCTTTACAGCTGCTTAATCAACGTAGCACAGCTTCGGGGTAGTTTAGGAAGGTTGTTAGAAGGGTGTATGTGAGATTTCCATAAAACTTTCTTTGATTATACAATACAATTATTTGATATTCTAAATTTCTTTGTATCTAATTAAAATTATTTTTAATAATGATGATGAATCTTTCATTTCACATCCAGCTGACTGAAGGCACTCATGGTTGCGAGCAGTGCGACGTACGGTTTGTTAGCGTGGAAGCTCTGAACACGCACTTGAAGATGTCGGCGAAACACAAAATGCAGTGAGTGTTTATATACATACATGGGTAATTGAACACTGAGACAATTTATATATGTGTCTTATAGCGACAACATCGTTCTTTCTTGAGGAAATCGGAAAGACAATTAACACAGGAACATATTCACTTAGAAAGAATTGATTAAAATTGTAATCTTTAAAACACTTTAAAGTCACCTTCGTACATAGAGATTCGAGGGAGCACGGCGTGATACGGAGACGCAACAGATCGAGCGAGCCCGCCGCCGGGCGCGCGCGCCGCAACAGAGCCGAGCGGGCTGCGAGAAGCTCCAAGCCCGCAGACCCGATACAGTGCGAGCAGGTAACTTGAAACAGCTGTTATGATAAATATTTCTATCTTGCCTCCTGCGAGTCATCACCAGCATATCTCTATTGACTGCTAGAAATATTATATCCTTTGATAAAAGCAACTTTGCTAATAATTCTCAATCTGGGCAAGCGCGTTGCACTGGGTTCAAATCCCGGGTCGAGTAGGTACTATTGGATTATTCTATTGTAGAATTTCTAGTAGGGAGTCGGACTCTGCCCCGAATCTCTGCTCGGATCTGTGCGCGGTGTATGATAATACTCTCACCACCTATTCTACCAGACTTAAGCATAATTGGTGAAACGTGGGAATACAATTCTCTGCCTACCCCTTCGGGGATTATAGACTTGATATAACGTTTTTCTAACTTCTCAGTTTGGTAAAGTTAAACAAACATTTAATTATCTAATCTTGAGAATTTAAAAAATGTTTTTTGTGCTATTAGAATGTAAATGCAGAATGGAAATTGAAATTGTATCATAATTCTATGATTGAGCCTAGTGTATCAGGGTTGCAATACATTTGATTACGTAAGACGTTTTTTTTGCTCTTTTTCTTTCACCTTAAAGATTTTCGTTTAAAAAAAACATTCATGCATACGAGATCATCGACAAAACAACAATAAAAATCAGTTAAAAACTTGGTTTTGATTTTGAATCTTACATAAATAAAAAAAATAAATTTTTTACTTTGGCAGAACTTCTTTATATAATAAAAGAAAACTCCTACCCAAAATTCGTGCAATTGGGAAGGGATCGATTCCAACTATTTGTCGATTTGGCATGAAATGGCCCATATATACATATGTATGTATATGCGTGCGTGCGTGCGTCGGTGTGTGTCTCTAGACGCTGTACAATATGGTGTAATATTTGATGTGGTGCAGTGCGAGTGCCAGCTGGCAGACGCACTGTCGTACTACCGGCACTTCCGACGCGCGCACCCCGACAAGAACAGGACCAACTACCCCACCATGAAGTCCAAGTGCATGTGCGAGGTGTGCGGCCGGATGTTTCAGGTCAGGGATACATTTAATTTCATCATCATTACCATCAATATTCCTTCGTCGTCTTCTTGAGTTGACATGTTGAGTGCCAGAACAGTCAATTTTGTTAATTTATTGAGTATATTATATTTTATGTAGATTCTTTTTTTTTCGGTTCAACTATTAAAAATGATAATTTATTTTACGTATTTCCACATGCTCTCCACGTTGCAGAGCCTGGCGCTGCTGCAGGACCACAGCTCGACGCACTCCGGCGGCAAGCACTTTAAGTGTGCACATTGTGATAAAACGTTCCAAAGAAAATATAGATTAATAGGTAATTCACATTCTATCTATTTTTCATCATTTAATGTTTTAATTCAATTTAAATTCAAAAGTCATTTATTCAAAATTGGTTCAATAGAACACTTTTTGCACGTCAAAATGAAACTACCACCG
>DWEE01003029.1:0-10883 GCA_018245755.1 Parelbella macleannani
ATTACTAATGATTCATACAAATGCACAGTTGAATAGATTTCTTTGGAAATCCAAAGGCTGATTAATAAAGAGTTCTCACTTAACAAGTTGATGCAGTGTATTTATAAAATTTCTCATTGCATAAGCCATTGACTGTCATGATTTTTTTGGCAAAAAGAAGCAACTGTTTCATAGCCACAACATAATATGAAGAAATGATTTGTCTGTTGTGCAAGCATAGTGTTTTATTCTAACTTCTAGAGTCCGAGTTTGTTCCAAAATAAATAGTAGTGTAATGAGCATCAGTGACCTGTGTAAGCTTGTAAAATTTATACAAATATTGTGGAATTAGATTACAATATAAGTAATTTATGTGAATATTTATGGCTTGTCAGGTTTTTATCATACAAGCTTGACTATTCTCGAATCGTATGATCGTTTGGACTCAAACAGTTGCAACATTAACAAGATGTTAATAGTTGCTAAATGTATCTATGGAATTTACATATTTATGTCATGTATAATGCATAAGATTTCTGGTCAATAATTCTGTTATTTTAAAATATTTTTTTACACAAAATTGGTGACCTTTTATTTTAAAGCTTATAATAAAATTAATGCATACATAATATATTAAATCATTTATTTATTTTTGAGTATACTAAAATAGTATTATTAGATTATTCATTATGTTAATTGTAATCTTTTGATGAATGTGTTAGATCCAGTATTTAGCTTTGTATGGTTTTATGAATGAAATAGAAATATGTATTAAACCCTTGCTCGCGACTTCGTCTGAGTTGTTTTTGATATAAACAATATGTTTTAGATAAAGAAAAGAAAACATTTACAATGTTTAAAACAAAAAAATAAAATGTAGTAATCTTATAAAAAACCCTGCAGAATATCAGTTTTTATCAGAAGATACCATCATATTTTTTTAAAGATAACAACCAAGTTTCTACGAAGTAAAGTTAAAAAAAACCATCTGAATCTATAAGTTTTTATGTAAGTCACACAATGGTGGACCTCTATCATTTTATTTATATAGAAACTCAATTTACCTTGTATTAATATCATTTTAAAAATCACTGTTCATTTAGCTTAAGCTGAAACAATCACACTCATACATTTGTATTTATTGTAACTGATAATATAAAATACAATTCTTTCAATTGATTCATTTAATATTAAAATTATATACAATTATCACAGTTACATCACTGTTTTTTTCTTTTTCTGGATTTTTTCTCCTGCTCTGAATCAACATTCTGTTGAAACTTCTTTAGGTCTGCACAGAAGAGAACCTGAAAAAGAAATTAAACTACAATTTTACAAACTAAATATTTACAAATAAAACAAAAGTGTTGTAGTTGCTGTAATCTTTATATGTGACTTAAGTAATGACTGAGGAACAAATAACTTTAATGTGATTTTAATTATATGCAGTAATAAATTAATTCTTTTGTTGTGTACATACAGTATGGGCCCATCCTGCTAAATCTCCATACAAAGTTCTGAAGTGATCCCCAATTTCAGTATACATCTTCTCCGTAACGTTCTTCTTGCCTCGGAGGTGTGGTAAGTAGTTCTGTGCAGCTATTTGATATACATGAGTATCAACTGGTAGTGCTTCTAAATGATTTAATGACATAAGGCATATACAGTCAGCCACCTAAAATGAGTGATTTATTTCATGTATTAAAGCAATTATATTGCTTTTAAAATAGCAATTATACCTGAAGTTTCTATACTTCCTGTTTTCCTTGTTGTTTTCTTTAAATATAAATAGTATTTAAACCTCAAAATATAATGCTTGATATTGCAATATTGTGTTGAATATTATTTTATTGCTTCATGTCACTTTCCCAAATACTTAAAAAAATTTTTAGTGTAAGAACAAATTGAAAATACTTTCACTTTAGTATACTCTTTTTTTAATTACATTATATGCTCTATTGTTCTTCTATTACATATTTCTCTTAAAGTATAGGTAACAACATTATACTTGTATTTCCTTGAAAGGGTAGGTGGAGGAATTTAGTACACCTCCAAAGTATATACCAGTTATGTACACTGGGCACAATTCCAGTCTCTGTGCTACTACAGGGCATTTCAAGTCAGAAAACTGTAACTTTACCTTATTGGCAGTTACACTTGCAATCATTCAACCAATGAGGCAGCCAGTAAAATACAGGTACTTAAATATAACATATTTTTCACTTGTTTAATAACCAATATACAGGAATCTAATGGTCATGATAATTTATAGTGTTACTTAAAAAATCATCAATAGCAGAAAACATTTCTTACTGTTCTATATGATCATACTGGTTAGCTGATCATTTTATTCATTTGTTATGAGAAGAGTATGTTTGTAATAAACGATCTATATTGATCTAATCAAAGTTATGTTAATGAATTAGATTAAGAGTACTTTGTGGACAAGTACAGATATATGATAATGTCGATGAAATTAGACGAGGTAACAAAAGATTGTCAAAAGGAGAGTCAGTGAAAATCTTTACTTTCTGCTTTGCTTGTGAAAAATACGAAAGACCATACTATAAATAAATATCATTACATCTTGACAGGTAGCAGCATTGCAATACATACCTTAGGACCAATGCCACAGAGCTTCATCAGCTCCACCCTGGCATCTTTATACTTCATATCTTTAAGACTTTTAAACCACTCCTCTCCACCCCATTCAACAATTTGCGCTGCTGATTTCTGTATAAACTTTGCTCGGTAACCAAACCCAAGACCTCTCAATTCATTCTCAACCTTGTATAGAAAATATTATAGTAAGATTCACAATTAATCATTCTTTACATTGATTCTTCTGCTTTATTTATATTATTTCAACTTACTGATGCTATTAAAACCTACTGCACTAAATTTGCATCTAGTTTAGTCTTTGCTGAAGTGGTTTAAGACTATCTTATGGGTGCTAGAACCCCACTTTAGGGTATTGATGAAACCACTTAAAAAAGAGGTGTGTTGAAATAGTTTAAAGGAACAATTTTCAATATAAAAATATGTTTACAATAATTTAAATAAAACATAATATACAAGAAAACATAAATCACACTGTTTGTGTTTAATGGTATGTAATAAAATGTATATAAAGAAGTTGAACAATTTATATCACCTTAAATATTTACCCTGCCCCATATCCGATTTCTGCAATTATTATTAAACTTCTACCCAAAGGTGTCTGGTAGAGATCTTTTGTTAGTGTTAAGACTTTGTGTATCCCCAAAAATTTTTACTGTCTCTATTATATTGTCTTGGTGTACAATAAAGAATATTTGTATTGTATTTACTCCTATAGTTACATGTACTCCTAGTCCTTAAATATTGACCTCGTAATATTTATATTTTCAACAACTTACTTTCTGAAGTGCCAGTTTCTCAACTTCAGGGAATGCATAATATGTAACTCCATTATAATCACAAATTTCCTCACCATAGTGTTTACACAGCTTTTCCACCATGCTTGATATCCTGGGAAATTAAATTTTACTTTAAGATTCTCAATAATTTGTACTTTTCCACATTTTATTGAAAGATCTCATAATAAAAGATTGTATTTATAAAATGGTATCTGTCATTTTTTTAATATCAACTGGGTTGGAAGTTTAGGAAAGCATTTAGGACTATCTTTCTTTATATTGCTTAATGTATCTTTCTATGCTGTGAATAAGACTTGGACATTAAAATTCAAACGGTAGGAATTTGTGGTTGACAAAAGAAAAGTTAGCATATTGTTAAATCAAACAATGTATGTTTCAAATTTAAAAAAATTGTAAGACCATCCATGTAGGAGGTTTTAATTATTACAATGAAAATATACTGGAAATATTACCTGGATATATGATTATTTTGACTGCAAATAAATGAGAAGAGATTCTCAACTGGCTCTTGATTGAGCATTCGAATACCGTAGAACTGTTTACACGCCGTTTTAAATAGTTCATCTTTTTCTGACCATTCTTTATAATAATTACCCAAAATCATATCCAACCGAAAGTAATTACTCAACAGAGTTTTAAATACATCGCTTTGTCCGTTTTTAATGCCATTCGGCTGCTTTTTATTGGAAGGTTTTATCAAAGACCCTATTACTTTGTATTGCAAATTATCATCTCTCTCGCGTAACTTCCACACAGTTTTAGAAAACACACCAATCCATTCATCGGTTTCTTTATTATGTTCCCATCTAAAATTATAAACACAGATATCACATTTACAAATATTACAATTTTTAGTCACTATTTAGTTTTTTACAATACATACCTAAAACTTTGCCCACCACTAAGAGTGCCAACTAACTGCAATTCTTTATTATTGCAAAGTAACTTGGTCCAGGTCATTTTAATGGAATTTCAAAATAAAGATAACAGAACCTCATTTTCAATTATTACAAACATAGCCCGCCAAAAATAATTATCATACTAGACTAATGTCAAAAACACAGTCACAGATATGTAAATACAATTTGACGTGTCTTCTTGTCAATCACAGACAAAGAATCTTTTAAAGTTGATTTCTTAACTTCGTTACATATTGTTATTAAATAGTAGCACCATTAATACATAAATGGGTTGGTTTACCATTTATGCTAGGAAGGAACAAGGTGTGACAAAAAAGATTTTGAAATATATATTAAAGTGTACTTTTAGCTTTGCAGTAAAATGGAGAACCTTCTACTTTATATTAATAAAGTTAGATAACGGTGGCTCTAAAATAGCCTAGTAATGTAATTCTTTGCGTAAAATTATGAGAGTAACATTATTAAAATACCAATTTTGACCAACCATTCGTAGGAACAGTTACAAATATTTTCGTCACCATCATCATCACGTCAGCCTTTTCTGTTCTGCTGCTATACATAAGTATTTCCCAACGTGTGAAACATTATTCGATTCTCCGCAGATCCCATCCAGCCACTACTATCTGCCTTTATAGGATCATTGGTCCAACAATGGGCCGGTGGACGATCCACAGTACGCCTTCCAGTCCAATATTTACAAGCTCATTTAATTTTACAACTTTGTATAGGTATTAAACGAAAAAAATAAATACACAGCAGTTCTAACTTAACTCGTATTTAATTATAATTATTTACATCGATACAAAGAAGTCATAAGCGTAGTTATTTGTCAACTGTTCATAATATCACTGATCCACGTTAAATATTGAGCTACGTCGGTAAATACGATGTAGTCGTTGAGATTGCATGACATGTCACCCGATTGCGATATCAGTGACAAGGACACGATGCCGCGTAGTTTCCAGCGACCGTTGTCTAGCATGTAGAGGCCGCCTCCGGAGTCTCCCAGGCACGGTCCGGCTCCGTTGCGATCACCTAAACAGACAAAATGTGACAGGACTCTAACAGGCTGGAATGCTGTATATAAATAAAAAAGTTATTTTTAGAAGTACCTACTTGCATTATGTACAACCTTATTGTACTAATAAAATTATTGTATGCCGTAATCGATAAACTAATGATTAATATAATTATGACTAATTAAATATAACGCCGTAGGAAAACTTCTTGGGGTAATCTACACACCCTATAGTTATCCATAACGTTTTCTAAGATATCTGAAGTCTGCCATCCGGATTTTGTCGTAACATGGTAACATAAACAATCTTTTTTTTCGTTTTAAAAGAACCCACGTTCAGAACGATTAAAGGGTTGATCATAAATAATAAAAACTTTAAACACACCTGCGTTTTGATGCGAAAATTTAATATTAATAGAGACGGCTGAACTACATACCTGCACAAAGCGTTTTCGACGAGGTAAGCTTATGAAAGTCAGGTTTGCTAGCTCGACAGGTGGAGGTACTGACGACTGGCATACGGACCATGCGAGGCTCGCCTTTACCCGCTGGTCCTATCTCACTCACACCCCATCCAGTAACCTATAAAAATATTTAGCGTTACCATAGAAAATTAGAGTCAATAAAAGTTGATTGCAACCCTATTTCCGGCCTATTGCTAGTCATTGGTCTCTCTTCCATTTGTGGGAGGCTTTAAAAATACTTCACCACACTGCTCTTCTATGAATAGGGGGGCTTTTTAGGTCTTAGATCGAAGCTTATTGATTGTTACCTAATTAAAAAAATGACTTATGCACCTTCTGACGGACAGGAAGTCACATAAATTTGCCATTAGAGTCACCAGTGGCAGTTCTTGTTTATTTGGGTGGAAATTGAACTATTATTTATTTTAGTTTAAATTCAATGATATCTCGATTTACTAATCGATTACATGTAACATGCAAGAAAAGATATTTGGTACGCAGTAATGTCACCATGGTTGTAATAATATAATTTGAGCAGTTTTGGGCACATAACAATTGGGCTTTTTATATACTAACGACTCCTGCCGCTCCTACTATGAGAGCGAGATCTGTATTTCCAGTCCAAAGGCAAGCGGGCTTGATGTAAGTGTTGAACTCGATAGGCCTCGTAAATTTCATCAACAGGATGTCGTCTGTAATAGTAAATTGAAATTTGTCATTCGATACCGTGGGTCGTAGAGATCACACGTCTGGATTCTACGAGTATAGGAGTAGAGTAACTCAGGTAGATAAAGCGCACACAATAATTATTTATTTATATCGTACTATTCAGTATATCATCTATGTCGTATATGTATATCTATCTCACGTCTCGTTCCTCAATGTAAGGATCTGACCGAAGTTTTGGGTTCGAGTTGTGGACAAACACTATTGAATATTTCAATATTGATTGGCTTGATAAATAGTTCTAATTGGAACATATTTCAGGAACGTTGAAACTTTGTGTGTGTTTATGTAATATTGACAGAAGAGAAAAGGTAGTCGTTCCCTTTAAAAATCGATAGATAGATAATAGTATTACAGATGCTTATGCCCGTATATAGTGTAATTTGATTTAAAAACAATATATAAAGCCTTACTGGCAAGAGTTGACGCGTTGTAAGATTCGTGTATGGTAGCAGCAGAAAGTCTCCTGGTGACCGTGACGTCGTCGTCTCCCCAATCCAGGATATTGTACACCCCCGCCTTGACGATTATATCATTCATAGATGTGAGTACAGTCTTCCTGTGCATGCAATGAGCAGCTGTGGTCAGAATAGAAAAATATTTATAAGATGTGCAATTAATTGTAACCAGCTAAGTAATTGATGAAGAGAGTTTTCATGAGGGAGATATAACACGATCGGATAGAAATTTTGCCAATCTTTTAATTAAATCAGAAAAGATAGCTTTGTGTGCAGAAGTGTGAAATTCGTATGGACTTAAATTTCAATTTGAGGTGCGAGAGAAATCAGAAATATTCTTAATGACGGAGTACGATTTTGTGTCATTGACTTATTGAACATGTACAAAGCAACAGGAAAAATAAAAGAAAATAATGAATCTCTACGGACACCACAAACGATCGTGGAAATGACGCATAATTGGAAGGAATGGGGTAAATACTTATGAATTGAGGGAAATTACACAGTTATTAACTAGAGAACAGATAAGGAAAGATGATGGTAGAAAAACGTTTAGTTTACCAGTAATGACATGAATGTTAGACACGAGTGTTCCAGAGCAGATATAGTTGACTCCGATGTCTTTTCTCTTGAAGATCGCCACCAGCCACGGCCACTCGCCGCGACTGTAGCTCATGCCGTTGTAGATGAGCGGCACTTTATCGATGTTGCTGTTAACTCCGCACTCATTGTTGTCAGGTCTAGGCGTTGTTGTAGTCTGTTCAGCTCGCTGTGTGACTGTTGTTGGAGGCCTACATATATAACAAATGTTACTACACATGTAAACCATACTACATAGAAAACGGATTAAAATCATCAATAGCGATTACATATTATAGCAGATAGTGTAAAAAATTTTCAACAATGACCCTCGTTTAAAAGCCATTAACTACCGTTGCATCAATGATATTCCTCTTCACAAATTTTAACTGCAACAGACCTGACTGCTTTATGTACCTGTAATTATGTAATAGCGAGAATTGCCCAACTATTGCGCCTTGCGAAAGACAGAAGGGAGTTTGTTGAATTGACAGCCAACCATCGCTAGTCAGAAAGGAACTTTGAGAAGAAGAAGAGTTATGGAATAGTTTTTGGTGTTAAGGCCTAACATACCCGTGACCGAGTTTTGACCGTTACAATATGACCTCAATGACGTGGTAACGCATCAAAACTTTCTGACTGATGAATATTAAATAGTGCTGTGTCGATATCAAATTAATGTGTTTGGAAATCTATTACATAAGGCATTTTGGATACAAGCGCTTTGAACCACGGTCATAACGATATCCTTTAAATTTTTTAATAAAACTATATTCCATTTTGTTCAAATGAAGATGTTTGTCAACTAAAATTTGACATGGTTTACATTTTGATATCCTTTTCCGGAGGTACACGTTTCGAATTATGGCACTCAAGCCTAAATTTACAAAAATACAATTTTTCAACTTTGAATTATGAAGAAATTTAACACTTACAAACACAGATAACGTTACGGAAAACATTCCGAAAACGTCACGGAAAACTTTTCGTAACATTGTCAAAGGTGTCTAATAGAGTCTACCAACATTCTCTCTAACACTCTTTATCAACTTCTAAGCCTCGCATCTTTCTTGTCCAATAAATTGATGCACTTTTAAATTATTGGGGTACTCTTACATAACTTCTTCCTTTGTCGTTGGAGGCTGTGTTGGGGTCGGTGTAATTTGCGAAGGTCGTATCATATAAATGGAATCGGGATCCCTGGGTGCGTGTTGTTGGTAGAACATAGAGTAATCAAACGGGTTCTGAGGTTGGCGGTTGTTTAGTCCGTCTATCTCGATCTCAGAATTATTTATTATGAAAAACGGTTCGGAATCTGCAAGAGAAAAGAATGACAACATAATTAATGAATGTAAATGGTAGCCTCATAGGTTTAAAGCAGTAATAATTAAGAGATTTAGAATTCCGTCTCCGAATCCTAGGGGATCTGTATACAAATCCTGGAGCACACCTCTTTCATTTCTAAATATGTATTATATTTATATGTGTGCGTTTTAGAATTATTTATCACTTGGTACAATAGTGAAATAATACATTTTGCAGAAACCTGTATGTTTACTGAATTCTCCATACAATTTACTGAGGCAAAGTTGCTGACAAGCGCTTGCCCAAAATGACGACTGTGAGGTCCTCTGCAATTATCTTTAGCCATGCTCTTAAGAGGATGAAACCGGTGAATACTCACTAGTATTCCAAAGAGGACTGTTATTATTGTCGAACGTGAAAGTCGGATAGCCATTGCCCGATGTGACAACAGTTACTGGCTTCGTCTGCGGCCGGGGCGCGTCGTAGACGTCCTGAGCATTCTTCAGGAAAAGCTTGTGCTGCAAAGCCACCTTAGTCACATACTGATGTGGTCTTGCAATGTCTAAAAAAGTATAAAAACAATATTAAGACAAGCATCATATAAAAGAGAATGACTGTACAATTGCACTCATAGTACCATATTCTCACTTGAATATTGATAATAATAATAATATGGCCATAGGCTCACCACCTATTCCGTGGGACGCAAACGAAACTGGTGAAACGTGGGAGTGTATTACACTCCTCTGCCTACTCTTTCGGGTATTAAAGGCGTGATGTTACGTTTTAATCTCTTTGCCTAACTTAACATTATTTATCATCCTAACGACTTATTCCAACCAGACTAACTGACACTTAGTCCTATTAGAGGTCGGTTGTAGTTGCCTACTCATTGATTCGCTTCATGTAAAAAAAAATATTAATCTAGCGACATGTTGACCCATCACTTCTGATATTGGCATTGTTAGATTAGTGAGTTCTGACGGAAACACACATTATGTGAGTAGGTATGTCATCATGTATGTACATACATTGCGTCAATGAGTTAAAACAGTCTGGATCTTTAACAGGTCAGTATTGAATGTAGATAGGTCATCCGTTTTAAATATAGAATTGAAAGATAATATGAAACATTTAACAGACACTAGACAATGTTTTAAGCACATTTTATGTTCGAAATTATTGTTCATATCTGTCTTAAATAAATAGGTAAATGCTGTTTTAACGAAATAATTAAATAAAAACATAACGTCTTGTATAAAAGTTGTTTATGTATATTATATCTACTTATTAATGTGCCCATGTGCAAACAATATTTCATATACATATTTTATTTTAATTTACAACTATCTTTATCAAATTTTGAATGAAGATTGACAGTCAAATGAGAGGCTACCGAAAATTCACCATAGCTTTTAAACTATTGCCACATTATATATGTGTGGACTTCTCTAGCCGTCTGATAGCATCATGATACCCCTAATTCTGGACATCCTAATGTCGTATCAGTCACGGGCAATAAGAATATTGGGTTCTATAATTTTATCTATTTTAAAAGTATTAATCGTATTGTTTGTGGCTTGGTAGTATGGCCTCGTTAATCGTTTCCATACCCACTCAATATTTGTATGATAAGCACAAGTGTTTGTTCTATCCGTGGGTAAAAAATATCAGTGTTTATCATCTGTATGGCTACCATGGGACAAGCTTTGCCTGATTTAAAATCAGATGGTCGGGTTGATTTATTATCTTTTGTATGCATATTAAAAACATTATCTTATATGAATTAAGTTTACCTCCAGGTCCTGAACACAGCAACTCGTCATTGATAACAATCGACGTTATTTGAGGAATTGGTGAAGATACCGGGAAATGCACCCGGTAGTCGATTGGAACGCCTTGGTTGAACTGCTGAATGAGCGCCAATTCATTGCCATTGCTTATTGGTTCCAGCTTCCCCAAATAGTTCTGAAACAATTAGTGGACTAGTTTATGAAATAGAAAGTACGAATTGC
>DWEE01003030.1:0-10882 GCA_018245755.1 Parelbella macleannani
TTGCTGTACACATCAGATGACTAACATATTCTATGGGTAAAACCCTAAATCTATTGGGCATCAGAAACCCTAATCTTAAGTGTGCATAAGTAAAAAAACCTTCAGTTTTAAAGATCTAATTTCATAAACTCCTTCATCATTTCATTATTCGACATACATCATATTTCATTATGATTATGATATTGATGTGTCACAACATAATATACCTTACAATTCCTAGGAGAATAATGTGAGGAACTCTAAACTTGACGAAGCTTTTATTGCAATATTCTTTTACATATGTATTTTAAATTACTTTTTTATGTGTAAAAATGTATGTACATATATCCGCTGCTGAACTGCAGAACTTTGGAATGGAAGATAGAATTTTATACCACTAGGTGTAATACGTTTGCCCCATATCTTGTCATCCTTTATGTTCTTTCTTCTTTTTTTCATGTAATTTATATAAGAAAAGAAACAATATTATAATAAGATCAGATAGCCTTATGTAAGTTGTCTTATGATATTATGACTATAACTATAGAAATCAACATGCTAGAGATTTATAAAGTGCACTTGATAAGTAATTATGATAACTGACAACAAAATAGTTAAATTTCATTTAGACCCTTAGATCTCAGATCTCATTACATTTAGATTCATCATCACTTACTGAACAATTTTTAAGAGATTGTTTTTAAGACAGCATAAATTAGTTAATTCCCATCCTGCGTGCCTAACATGGGGATTACAGACAAAATTCCTTAAGGCAGACTTATATCCAGCAGTGGACTTCAACAGGCTGACAATGTTGATAGTGGCATATTAGTTTGTATAACCATTACTATTATAAATAAAGATCTCCTTCAACATTTGTTTATTGACATAAATAATACTTACTTTATGTCCTATAGCTGCATGCAAGTAACAAATGGAATGAATACGATTATACATTCATATACTCATGTCTTGCTAGTCATACTGTTTAAGGATGTGAACAAACATGCTGTATTTGCACAAGACCAACTTGGCTCAGTTGTATTGAATGCTATTTATTATGGTGTGCTTCATAAGTATGTAGACAAATAAACAGAAAATACCTAGTACTAACTGGCTACATACAAAATTATAGCAATGTCTAACAGACAGACAGGTGAATGAACTAGTTATAAGGGCAATATAGTTGGGAGTAATTCATACATAGCACTTTTTGGACAAGAATAGAGCACAATGGTACTCAATAAAAAAGGGGGGCCTATATGGACTGAGATAGGCTCATGATGATGACACTCCTCTGCCTATCCTTTCAGGGATTACAGGCGTAAAGTACACAGTCATGAAAGATTCCCATCAGCTTTTGTCCCAACAAACTTCTTTTACCTATTCTAAATTCATTAAAGTCATGATACATATTATTACTTTATTAACAGTTGTTTAGAACTAGTCTTAACATTAGGATGGCACTTCTGTCATCAAACTATGTATACTTAGATCAGCCTATATTATTTGTACCCGTGGTATAAATCTGTTTCAGTAGTCTAATGTCATTTGTTCTTTCGCCATTTCCAAACCATCTAAATTAAAACTAAACATATTAGTGTAGATTGGATTAATACTGCGTCATATTATGAAAATCTTAGTTAAATATTTTTTCAAGAATTACATTTCATTTTTTTTTCATAATTTTGCAGAAAACCAAGTAGCACCAAATATATTTCTAACATGTATGCATAAATTTTTGTGCTTGTTTCTTGAGGTACATAGAACTCCAAAAAAGTAATAAAACACAAATATTTGAAAAGTATTTAAGTACATTTCATAGCAATTATTTATATTTGTAGAGTAGAACCAATTTGTAATAACTACATCTGATTAGTAGTTTTCCCACTATTCCTAAAAAATCCCTATCAACCCCAGGTGATAAATATAATTACCTACTATAGGTGTATTAAATAGAATATTTAAAAGTGTATCATACAAAAACTTAAAAAGAATGAACTAAATAAAACTTACAGAAGAATAGTAACTGGACAGGTCCATTTTCCTGAAGCCAAAGAAAAAATTTAAACATAAAGTAAAAAAAGTAAATATACAGTTACCTAATAATTTTAAGTTGAGCACAAAATTTAATAAACAGTAACAATTCATATGAACGTAAATAAGCGTTAACAATAAAAGTTAAAAAATATAATAATTTGGTACTCACAATTATTTAGCTTTATTAGAACTAAATAAAGAGCAAAATAAACTGAACAAAGAAAACATATAACGACCTTTCAAAAAACGTCAATATTGTATAAAATGTAATGGAAAACATGCACTTACCTAGTTGCCGGTAACAGTAATTTAACAGTGTTAAAACACACTTTCAATAGATTACTTTAATCCATAATCACTATTTGCGCACAATTCAAATAATATTATTGTAAGATTACAATATAAACTGCTTTTCTAGTTACGTGCCCCTCATATCGCAATTTTCCTTGAACTTGACAGCTAAGCGTATTGACATATTACTATTGATACCTGTCGGGGCTGTCGGACTGCAAACAGCCCCTACTCTGTTGTTTTAACTCAAGGTCGGTCGCCGCAAACGTGCGGCTTTTTGAAATTTTATTTAACGTAAGCAATTATAATAAATCATTATATATAAAGTGAGATAATACATCCACAGATGTAGTTTTTTCATCTTTTTTTATAAAGTAGGTACATTATTGTGGCAGCTTTATATAAATTTGGACATCTCTGTGACAATAAAAAAAATCATATTTACGCGGGAAAATGCTTCGATTTATTGTTTTGTATTATCAATTAGCTAGTTCCGTAAAATATAGGTATTGTTTTTTTTTATGAATATACTGTTAATGTTATTAGTTTCATCCTTGTATTGATAATTATGGCCCATTTTTGTACATGAATAATTCTTATGCACGCTAAGTACTGATTAGTTTGTTTAATTTTCAAATATTAACTGAAAATCTTACGTGAGTATTTTCAGTTATCATGATTATATATTTACCAGTTTAATTCACGTTCGTTTTTCGGGATGACCCGACTAGTTTCGGACCTGTACGTAGTGCTTCCTCATGAGCTCACGCCGTTTAGCAGCGAGGGCGCGGCGGAGACTACTGGCAGCACCTGACTCTTCTGGATTATTAAACATTTCAGACGTAACAGCCGTTCGATATCTGGCATTGCGAGCTGTAAAATGTGTAGTGAACTCGTCTCGTGCGATTTTGAAAATTTCAAGAGGAAAAATGTTGTCTTTATATGACTTGTTACATGTATTAAACAGCATCGTGAAAATTCGGAAATACAAATCAGAAGTAAGTATGTACCATTTTTATTAAAACATTCGATAATATATTATTATACTACGCATTAACAACATTGTTAGTCGTAACTAAAAAATTGGAGAACTTATTCCTTTTCTCGTCTCTCATTAGCCAAGGGCATTGATCAAAATAAATTTGAAATCGAAAAAAAATAAATATTTATAAATGATTATTTACTCGGTCCTATTATTCATATTAAACGCTATGAAAATCCGATATGATTTTAACATAACACCGCAACGAGTAAATTAATGAAAATAATAGTATGTATTTACAAATATAATGGAAGAAGGCAAATCAAAACTCAGCATATGCGAGAAACATTTTATTTGCAGTTGTAAAAACTGTACAAATCCTAACAAACTTACAAATTAACACCTATTATGGACCTTCGCATGGCACTGCTGAGGACAAAATCCACAACTGACGGACTGAACACTTAGACAATTCGAATTCAGGGTTACCTAAAAACATCAGTCGTTCATAAATTTTTCAAAGGGTAAATTTATTCAAAAACGAAAAAAAAACATTCTTCAAAAATTTCACAAACAACTTTCGAATTTCTAATAATACAATGAAATATAATATGGCTGTTGATTGCATTATTGCTTTCGTATAATATACATTGTTATACTTCAATACACAGCTTATCTAAAGCTATATAACCTCCAGAATATAATATGAAACATTTACATTTTGTATGTCAGTTAATATAAAAATACGCCAATATGGCTAAATCAATTGATGGAAACACTGTCACTGCTCATTGCTCGTATTAGATATAAAATGTAAAGGTTTCGCGATGATATTATCAGTTTAAAAATATGATCCTACTGAAAAATATGAACAATTTCATAACGAAATGAAATTCTTAAGTCTAAACATTGGGGTAAAAGTGTAAAATTATTATGTACACATACAAAGCACCGTTTCTGATACAGGCGTTGTAATATCAATGCTTGTGGGCTCAGTAACTAATACCGACTCAAACACATGAAATATTTTTAAATCAATTTATACACATCGCACACCTGTATCAAAATTAAGAGATATAAAAAAAGTTATAATTATATAATTACAAACTTACGTACAGGCAGAGAGGGAGAGACGCTATTTGTAATAAATGAAGTTAGCTCCATCTGTTGAGCCTAACATAACTAGTAAGTTGCAGTTTTAGTTTTGTTCTTTTAATGTTCTTTCAACCTTAGTTTTGATACACATTGGTGTGCGACATACGAGTATAAATCAAGAACAGTTATCGAACAATTTAAAATATCCCCAAAACTACTGTTAATTGTAAGCATACTCGATTACATCATATATTTTATTAGTTCACTGATAAGGTTAAACACAAATCGCATATTATCATAAACAACATAAACGAAGCCGTTCACAGAGTACGATGTTCATACGACAACATTACTCGCTATGTTAAAATAAAATGTATTAACAATAATAATAATAATAATAATCATGTAATAATATAGGGTCAACAATTACAAAAGAAAAAAAATCAATTTTATATACACTACAACTATCTCTTACGACAGTAAAACAAACACTCGGAACTTGCTAACAAATTATCACATATTAGGTTTAACTCCATCGAAAATATTGTCTCAGCCGAAACAACGAACATCTAACATTCTCACAATAAATAAAAATCTTCCAATGGAGAGTAAATTCTGTTTAAAACACAAGTCTTTTTTCCTCACGATATTTTCGTTCAAGCTACACCACTTGGAAATTGAAAACTAACATAACTTAGTAATTAGAGGGACATTACAGTATTTAAACCACCCACTCCAGGATAATCAAGCTCGAATCAAAACTATGTGTACTGTTTTTTATGATCAATGTAGATAATCTTGCGCGTTCAATAAATATTGCTTCAGAGAATTCGATGCGAGTCAACCCTAATACAATGATGACATAAAAACACAATAAAAGTAAATAAGCCCGCGGGATTCATACTCTACAGAGTGACTAATTCCATTATTTGCTGTTCTATATAGTCGCAAGTCGTTACACAAAAACCATATGTAATAATATACGTAGGTATATAACATCTTGACCAAACTTAAACGCCCGGGACGATGACCATTGACGTCTTTTTTAAATTAGTGTTGCCAGATAGTCTGATTACGTCTGAATTCTGCCGACATTGCACAGCGGTGTTTCGTAAAATACAATGCAAAATTTGTATCGCACTGTGTCACTTTACATTAAACTCTAAAATCTACTTGACAATGTGAAAGTCAAAAAACTGTGAAATTTTGTACCGGTGTTTTAGTCTTTCTATCTGGCAGCCTTATTTGCAATCGTACAGACAAGTCGAAGAGGATCATCCCGGGACTTGTTTTATTGTTAGTAGAAGATTGTACACGATGTACCTCGCAGTATATTTATTAGACTTACTTATTTCAAATGCAAATATATTATAGTCATTTTATTTTACACACAATCGTATGAAATGCAATATAATATATCTTTAATAATATCGTCGTGACGATGACTGTCTATGTTGTTGCTTTTAGTTTTATAATCGTGTAGGTATGTAGTTAAAATACAATATTTAGATGTGAAAATTTATTGTGTATTACTTAACCTCCGATATTAGGTGTTAATATATATATAGGTATATATAACAAATGAATACTTGAAACAAAAAAATAATCTAAAATTGTTCGTCAGCTACAATTTATTACGTAAGGTCACTTCGGATTGATGAGACTAGCGTTCGCCTACGGCTTCGCTTTCGCTCACGTGTCGATATCATAATAACATCTTCATTAATAACTCTTTATGTACATCATTACTGAAATGGCGTCATAAGTATATTTACAATTGTCACGTTAGTATGAAAAATATCCCTCGACGTTCGACGACACGAATACGTGCGTTCAAAGTAATTTTCACAAGTTTCACTAAAATTACCACTGAGCAATTTCGATTTGTATTACGTCACACGACTCTTTCGATATATTGTAATAAATTATCATTTCCTTTCAAAATATCATCTATACATTTACAACTCGCCAGTATTATAACATTTTTCTACTACTTAATTTTCATTTTGTTAAATTGATCTCTTTTATCAATGTTACATTCGCATATTGTCCGAGCTCGTACTAACTATGATGTGTTTAAAAATTGATCAATGAAATATGATGATTAAATTAAGTTTGATTACTAAATCGAATAAATAATAGCCCTAGCAATATCAGTATATAATGACTAAATTGCTTTATATACTTTATCGATATGTTATATACAAAGACACTCGGGAAGAGTATGCTCTGCGGCACACGAGACTTGGACATTTAAAGCAAATAGGAAAGACGAAAGATATAAATAGAAGACAAAACTTAAAAATGTTTCGAAAACGATAAATACGGTCAAAACGCTGGATATTGCAAAATTTTAATAACATTGTAAAATATAAATAATTCACGCTTCATCGCACTAAATAATTTAAATTTTATTCACAAAATGATTAATGAGGAATTAATAATTATAATGAGAGGAAACCGTTCAAAGAACGTCGACGCTAGTTTGACGTTTATTGCATGTTCATAATTTAAATTAATTCAAATCGTTACTGACCACACTCACTATATATAGTGTTGCCAACGACAAAATAGCGTCAACCATCTTTAGATGACGTTGGAGAAAATAAGTCAAAAAAATACAAGAATAAAATATATAAATATGCATGTATAATATAATTAAACAACTAAAATCTAAATACAAATTATGAACAATAACCGATTGTGCAACTCTACATATTCGGACACGTTTGATACGATTGTGAGGGTAAATTGGCTAATTTTAAAATATTTTGTCGGAGTGGAATATGTAGAGTGCATATTTAAAATTTGTTACCCTAGACGTGTTCTTTGATGTCGACAGCTCTTTTACGTTAGCTTCACAAGCGCAGTTCAATTGATATCCATACATCGGCGCAAGCCGGTTCATAATAAAATAGTTAATATTGCTAGCACGTTGCGTGCGTCTATAATAGACCCACTGGCGCAAAATATTCATTACGCCCGTTAACAATATACCAATTTTCAATAACCAGTTATTTTGAGCATAATTTTTTTTTATGCGGCAACATTAAGATTACAATAATCATTACCGGCATACATATATACATACATATTAAGATATTTGTTAGCGAAATATTTGGCTAAATTTCATACGGTACAGATAAAGGACAATAAAAAGACTAAAGTATTCATTTATGAGATGTTCTACATTCGGCATATGACATTATTAAACTTAAATTTTTGCACAATGACATCATAAATCTCTAGACTTTCAAATTGTTTCATTAGAACTGTCGCTCTTGTCCAAAAAGTATGACGTAATTACGAGGTGAAGCGACAATGAATGCGTTTTTTATTGAAAAAGCTTGTTATCGCTAATATGAAAGAGCTGTAACATACATAGTTGTTATCTCTCAGTGTTGCCAGCGCACTGGCACGTTGTCCGCGGGGCGGCGAGTGCGCTCATATTGGTCGCGTGAAGTTTGCCGGGAACATGCCCTTCTCATTGGTAGATTCCTTGATACCCATCAGCCATCCTTCCTCCTGTAATTTATCAATACGTGTCATATTAAATCTGTATGAATTTAACTCGATGATTCAAAGGGGTTCATTAGCACGAAGTTTTCAGTTCCTTACTAAGCGTTGTCATTATAATTTTTTTATGTACAAGAACGTAAATTCATTTCGGCAGTCGTGGCTACTCAGCTGCCATCAAAGTATTTTAATCCTTTAATAGCATTTATAATAAATTTAAAGTCGGCAGAGCGGTGGGGTTTACGGACCTGCTCATCGGGGTCGTCGTAGTGTACAACGCGGATGATGTCGCCCACGTCGAAGGACAGTTCGTCGCTGTCCTCGCGCACGTAGCGGTAGGTGGCGCGCACGCGGTACAGCGCGCCCGCCGGCAGCCCCTGCAGCGTGGCCCCTGCGCACCAACCGCACCGTCATGTTGCGTCTACTCATTGACACGGCACCGACACATCACAGAACAGTAACCAAGCAAGTGGGCGAAAAGCTTTTTACCGTTCAATAGTTACTGAACAATGGCGATAAATGTTTACAAACGAATATGGATCGGCAAACTTTTAGATGTAAATTCATTTTATTGTGCCCTACAAGCGTATACATTAGACGAATTTGCTACTATATTTGCTATTATTTGTCCTATATTTGCTACTACAAAGTACTATTACTAAACAAATTTTTAGGTGCAATCTAAGCGCAAATACTAATTATTTTAAATATAAGCGAACCCATTCAATTCCAATTCTCAACAATGTTTAATAATAGTTTTCAATTTAATAAGCAATTTAACTTAAATATTCATCATTATGGTCAACCTTTTTATCATTTAACTTTTGAACAGCGATCCCTTCTCACAACTAGAAAGGTTAAAACCATGATTATACCATGATAAACCATGATTTATCCAAATACTGGTTAGGACCTTCGTACGCCTTACAGAACATTTTGGAGAACTAAAACTTGTCAAGTCATACATAACGAAATAATGAAAATATAATATATCCAAACTCAGTAACTGCATTAATTTATAATATTATCTAACATATGACAACATCTAACAGGTTTAATGGAATTTAATTTAAAAAAAACGCAGGCGTTACTATTAGTAAAGAAGCCATAGTGAACAAAACAGGCTCGTTAATGGAACGGTAGAAACAAATGCCAGACATAAATATAGACACGACACAGTCATATAGTTATTCACACGACTATTAGATATTAGATAGCTATTAGCTCCCCCGCCTGAAAACATACAATAAATATATACGCAGAAAATAGATACAGGTAAAATATACAATAACAATAAAATATATATTTGTATATATTCGATAAATATATAAATACACAACACTTTATATACGTTATTAATTTGCCTACTTTAAATGAATGACAAAGAAATGAGGGAGGTAAAATAGAGAGAAATGTATGCTCAATTTGTAATCTGTATTATTTTGTACAGTATCTGTAGAATGTATTATTAAAATGCTTCAATTTCTTCTTCTATGATAATAAACATTGTATAAGTACTAATATAGTAATCCAAGATGGAATTAGTCAGTGATAAATAAGTAAATGGTTTTTGGAATCCATTTTATACGAATCTCTGTTGTAATAATGACATAACAGTAAATAATAAAATAGCTAACAAATAAAAAAGTAAAGTTAAAAATCATTAGGTAATTCATACTTTTTGTTATGTAGTGAATAACAAACCTCCCGCATTTACTCACCGACCGGTATGTCGTATACCTCGTCGCTTTTGTTCTGTATTTGATTGTCATTCTCTTTCTGTTCAGTGTCGTTCTCTTTCTCAACCTCCACCTGTTTCTTTTCCTCCACGTTATTGTTCGCTTTCTCCACGGCCACTGGCGATCCTGAGAGAATGGCATGTGATTGGTTGCCTAATGATTCTACTTACAGCAGCCTACCGGTGTAAATATGCCGTGGTATAAATATATGCCGTGATATAATACATGACGCTAAATAAAAAATAGCAATAGCAGTGGTGTGGGGGGGGTACATTAATTGAGCGCAAAACAGCACTACTTTGCATTTTAATTTGATTGATTTCAAAAAGGGAAGGGGGCTGTGATTTCACAATCCTTCAGTGTTTGATGCATTTTACAGACGATTAGAGCAATTCTAGCTACATGTTAAACAACTTAGTTTACTAGTGTTCTAGTTAAAACAAAGACAAGGCGCATAACAAGTTTAGTCAACATACATTTTTAAATCAACGGCTGTCACAGTGGATACATCGGCACTGTCATGATATGCCAGCCGGTATATATGTCGTGCGGTAAATACTCGTGTAAATGCATCGATTAGATGAACTAGGCTCGTGTGAAGCACGCGCGTTGTACCATACAAGCTACGGTATTTTACCATGGGGCCTCATACAACACACGAGTGGCTACTGCGGGGGCGTGGCGCGCGCACTCACCGACCGGGATGTCGTACAGTTGCTCGGGCTTGGGGTCCGCCTCGTTGTTGTTGGCGCGCTCGGGGCTGGCGGCCCGCGCGGGCGAGGCAGCGGGCGAAGCGGCGGGCGAGGCGCCGGGCGAGCCGCCAGGCGACGCGCCGGGCGAGCCGGCGGTGGGCGAGTCGCCGTTGAGCGCGGGGGAGGGGGGCGCTACACACACGCGCACACATCACACACAACACACCCACCATGCGCATACGTGTATGTTATGTTGTTAAAGTTAAAAACACAGTACACTTATGCATGTGAGACAGAAACGATTCGAACGATATGTATAAACGTATTATTAAATAAAAAAGATAGAAGTTTTTTGTGAAGCTGTTAATAATTTGATGTTTTTTCATTAATATGTATGTATGAGGGTAATAGAATCTTTATTTTCTGAATCACCTCCCCATCTATTATCAAAAATCGCAATGTCGATACGATTTCTGTCACATCATCTTGTGACCCTAATATCATGTTATAACCTTTTTAAATATACACATTTAGCTATTTTTCTGAGT
>DWEE01003031.1:0-10878 GCA_018245755.1 Parelbella macleannani
ATTTCATTCACAGTAACACTAAAAAATATTGTATTAATAATAATACATGTTTGAAAAACTTCATTCTCATGAAGGTACTTATTATAAAGTACCTAAAATTCATTCAATTGAATATGTAAGTTATAACTTATTGTGATATGATTTTTGAACTATTTTTATCGTAGTTACCAAATTCAAAGTTCGGTTACGACAGTAAAGCACCGTCAAAAAATTCAAATTTATATTTTAAAAAATAATAAGAACTTTTTCTACTTGACTGTGTTGAATGTATATAAAATAGATATATCTTCTATGTAACTTTGTTTTAAAAGTTAAGTGTTGCCAGTTGTTAGCATCAAGTATAGCAAGTGTACATGGTAACACATTGTGGGTATGACAATACAATGAAAAATCTGCTAATTAACTATTGGGACTTGTTAATTATCCACTTCTCATTTGGTTACATGCAGATAATCAAGTACTTCATAATAACATTATTTTTCAATCGATATTGTGCTTTTTCCCCTATAAATATCTGAATTGAATACACAAATTATTAGCAAAAGGCACTTCCGAAAAAATAAAGTATCCTTAATAATGTTGCTCTATAAATGATATACATAAACAACTTTAATTGACTCTCACATACAGTTTTAAAATTTTTATTTATTAACTTGCAAAATAATATTTTTCCATTCTTTCTTCTATGACATGACATTTCTTTAGAGTCTTATATCGCCAAAATTATTTTAAGTAGTTATTGCTAGTTTTTTAAATTTCATAATAAACATTTTGATGGCAGATAAACATTTCTTTTATTCAATATTATCTATAATGCATCCCATAAAAAGCAACTAAGACGCAACAATTACAGTTTACACTGTTGCCATATACAAAAACATTCTTGATTGATAATGTCCATCTGCCCACATATACGATATTGCCATAATTTCATTTAAAATATGAGATTTCATAACGCATCGTAATTGAGCATAATTTGTATGCAACACAATATTTTAATATCTTTCATTCGTGTCAACACTTTTGACATTTATGTTATTGTCATTCCCACACTGTGATATTAAAGGTTGTTTACCTATAACTGATACCATATTTAGTGGCAACTTGTGGCGTGTGGGTTGTGGCAACGGCCATCAGCAGCGGCACATCGTTGACGTCTATGTTAAGAGACTTCGTTAGTGTGGCAATGTCGCAGAAGTCGGACGACATCAACATGTCCGCTAAGGTCTTTGACAACACGCAGAATTCTCGCAACTTGCTCTCAAGATAGAGGAGACACTGTAACAAAATTTATTTAAGTGTTAAATGTTGTAAAGCAGACTTTTAGGCCCACAAAGAATGATGGTCAAAATGTTGTGTAAATGAATTCTTCTTTCCATCACCTTCCATCTATTCACCAAGAGACCATAATGAGGAGGTACCACCTAAAGACAAAAATTTTTTAAAACACTCCAGAGGTACTTGTCTTGAGCAAATAGTCCACATGATTATCTGCTCTGTGGGTATTTATTATACACAGTAACTGTCTTGCATCTATATCTTCTTACTTGCAATTAATCATAGCTCATACCCTTAAACTTTGGTCGGCTAAATTAAAAAAGTTAGTATCTAGATATATGTGCATATGACTTAGAAAAGCATTTTGTGCTGCAATACAAGTGTATAAGTAGTTTAGTATGAGCAGGCTATTTATATTTCGTTGGGTATAATGTCACTTACATTATACTATCTATAACTCCAAAAAGGAACTACGCAATGTTCCTTAAGATAATTGAAGCTTGCAAGCAACACTTGACCAATGGAGAAGATTAATGAAATTAATATTTATCTTCCTCACTTGTAATAAAAAGCTTTGTGATTGCTACCTGATTCGGTGGGACCTTCGCTTGCCGCATGACCGGTAACGCGTCCAGCATCCCTCCCACCAGCGGCGACAAGCCCCCGTAGCCACACTCCCTGCCCACCACTCGCACCTCCCTGAATCATTAAAGATATATTGTTAAGAAAGAAAAAAAAACGTTTATTATCACACAATACCCAACATATAATACTAATTTATAAATTTAATATTACAACTCATCTACTCATACACTTACATATATAACATCTAGAAATAGAAAAACAAAAAACAAACGTGAGTAAGTTGAAATATGTTAAACATTATCTGTGCATGCTTTATTTTTTTATCTCAAATTTAATATCATATCATTCTCAGACTTAACATCACACAAAAGTTTATGAATCCTTTATCAAATATGAATACTTTATTAATTGAACTGACCAGTTGTGGTCAATGAATACTGTGTTGGAAAACTTGACAGTAAATTGGCAAGCCACACCTTGTGAGCCAGTCTATGTTGACCTCTTTGCCAATAAAAAAAAAACCGATAACTTGGAGTAGGTACACGTGTTCTGTTGTGGAAACCTCGTTTTCCAAACTTAGCGTAGGACGTCCACCAGATAATTAGAGCAACGATATACACAAAATGACTGCCAGTGGTATGATACGAAGAGCTGGAGATCACGCTCAGTAGCGTGCTAGTGTATAGTATCGTGAATCGAGCTGATGATGATTATGACGATGATGATTGATCAGAGGGAGCAAGAAGAGAGAGCGGCTCACCACGTGTTAGTGTCTCCAACGATGGCGACGGTCTGCACGGGCGTGTCCAACGCTCTATTCAGGTACATCGTCAGGTCGAGGTCCCGCCGCAGCTCCGCCTCCCAACTACTTGGATGCGCTAGTGTTCCTGGAAAACATTTAAATATGTGACTATAAGCGAAATGCGTAGTAGGTTCTATGTGGCATAATTCATTAACGAACCGTTAATTTTATGGATTTAGTTCATGTAAACGTAACATCACGCCTACAATCTCAGAAGTGGTAGGCAGAGGAGTGTAGTACACTCCCACTTTCACTGGTTACGTTTAAGTCCCATGAAATAGGCGGTGACCTTATTGCCATACACCGGGCGCAATTCCAAACTCATTACTAGAAATTCTAAATTAGAAAAATTCAATAGTACCCGACCCGGGACTTGAACCCGGGGCCTCCCTCCCTGTCGGCAGTCGCGCTTGCAGCCACTTGACCAACGAGGCAGTCAGTTTGGTTCATGTAGTGGCCAAAAAAAATTTACGAAATACTCAGAATCCAGAAAATGATTTCAGTACGTGTTAGTGTTATATTATATCCACCTATTAGCTTATTATATGTTTAAGAGTAAGATAACTCACCTTGTAATATTAAATCAGGTACATAATGATCTGTGACTCCTCCCAACAATGTCGAGTCGAACCCCGACCGAGAATCCACTCCAGGTGACTTAGGGCTCACTCGAGGTACTGGAAACTCTATCACCTGCTTCACTGCTACTCTGTCTCTAGATCCATCACATCTCCACACATCCGGTCTCCCTTCCGAGCCAGAACTCCTCGCTTCTTCCAGCCGTCTCTTAACATTCACAATTATAGTGTTCTCCTTCCGTTTCCTCACGAAGGTCTTAGGCGACATCTCACGGTCCGTCTCCGATACAATCGTCTCCTTAGCGAACTGAGGCTCCGACTGCCGCGGCAAGTCGTTCATGTACTCCATTTCTGAAGCGTTCGTGGGCGTCTGCAAAGTCGATTCTATCGACTGACACTTGTAACATATATCGCACCTCTCTTCCTGGATCGGGGGCACGACGGTAGGGTCGAACTGGAAGTTGTCCAGCTTCAAGTTCCCCGGCTTACCTATATAGTGCCTATCTAGTATCTCTAAGTTTTTACTCTTCATATAATTAGTGACTATCATTGGGTACTTATCGAATTCGAACTTAAAACCGGAATGTTTTATTGGCTTGGAATGTTGAAGTGTTTGTCTGCAGCATTTCGTTGGGTTCTCGGACGACTGTTGTTCCTCCTCGCACCGTCTCTTGTCGCACCCCTCCGATGTTTCGTGGGGATTTGAGTCGACGTACTCGTTGTGGACTTTGGACGACCTCTTCACACTCTTACCATCATTAGATTTGTTCTTCAAACCCACCAACTTCTCATCTTCTCCCAGAACGAACACAACCTTCTTCTCCATATCGTGGTCCCCCGAAAGCGACGAATTCGAACTCGAATCTGAGGAATTGTTGACGGCTATCATCATGGTGGGGTTCCTTCTAAGCTGACTGGACATGGGTTGTTCACGCATCGAGATAGAATCCATCGCGAGCTCCGAACTCGTAGAGAGCTTATGACACAAGTTGGCCATCGTCGTCGTTTTCTTCAGGCTGACGTCGCTGGCCATTAACGTACTGACACTACTTCCACTACTCTGAGTATTAACAGACGGCACTCTCAAACTAGTAGCACGCTCAAATTCACCACTGGTCGCGGTCCTTTGTAAGGCCGGGGCATCGGACCCACTCACATTCACAACTTTGCTTTCGTTAACAACGGCACAGTCTTGATACTCGAAGTCCTTCCTTTGCACGTGGCCGCATCTAACGAAGTACGCCAACACCGTGAGCAGCTTGTTCATGAACTGCACGTTCGTCTTGCCGGCGATGATGGTCTTCGCCGCTCTCGGTGGAAAGCCGATACTCCCGCAGAGGTCACCGAGCTGTGCCCATAGCGCGTTGTACGGCCGCTGGGTGTCCGATATTTCCATTGGGCACTTCGAAACATCGATGGTGTCATATGGACTGACGGTCGTCACCCAACCCAAGTGATGCGTCAACACATGGGTCAACAGCGTGCTGATGAAACTGAAACAATGACGTCATGTGAATAATGGTATTTATGACATACTTATTGTATGCATATAAATTTTGTAAACTAGATAAATAGACGAGAACTTTCTATACCTACATGACTGACTTGTCAGCCACTTTTATTAAACCGATTTTAAAATCTTTCACTACGACTGAAATATACGAAAAAGTCACTGCTACCGTGATAGCTTTGGGATTGCAGCACTCCTTTTCTTTCTATGTAAATCTCTAGACAATGTTTTAATAAAATAGTCTCAGCGGCGACCTCCCAGCAATCGGCATCAGGTTATAAAAGACCTTGTATAAGTTCGAAACTAGTGGAGCCATCCCTAAAAGCACACGTGAGCTAAGTCGGTGCATATAATATAGTCATGTGTATGAACACTCACGTAACGTTTAACAGTGCAATATAAATACATAATTAATAACAGTCGTAACGCCATAATTATATAATGTTGCGTGCTATAATTGGGGAAGCCTATGTCCTGCAGTGGGCGGAAGTAGGCTGATGGTAATGATGAATGCAATAATATTAATATTAATAACAGTAATAGGTATCTTTTCCAAAAAATTGCGAACCCGTTCAAACGTGGCAACTCAACGGTTGGACAAATCTTTGAAAACACAAAACACTTCTATTAATTTATTTACAATATAAAAGCAATTCAAGAATACCATAAACACATATATGTATTATTATGTACATACGAAAAAAGTTTACACAAACTAATCAACGAAGGTTAATAACAAAGTGAAGAAAAAATATTTAAATTATATGGAGCTTACATCATCGTGAAATTATGCTTAAATTTAATATTTCATAAATAGATATCCGTTAACAAGGCGATAAGCTATGAACAATATCAATATATTTCGAGTCGGGCGCGTTACATATAAAACGTAAAAGAGCTGTTACACACGGAGCTATAATATATATACTATGTTATAATATAATATGATTGCAAACCTCCACAGATGGTAGCTATATTATAATATATATCTTTGGGGACAATATCTTTGCAATAATAATAACTTTCTATATCCAGACATATCTTGTTATATTTGTTCACTTATTTTGACCATTATATATACATAGTATAGTTACGTATGTAACTCGAGAAGTACTAAAAATACATAGCGATATATCATCAAATGCCTCGCTATAATATAAATTACAGCTCCGTCCGTGACGACCTTAAAGCGTTGGTAAGATCGTCTGTACAAAGTTACACAACAAATTTGCAAAGCGTCAGTGTATTGGAAAACGACACGATCACGTGAGGGCGGTGCGCCGGGTAAACATGGCGCGTCAATGTGTTATAGCCTACGAAAGCAGCAAAAATATATGAATACATGCAGAACCCTGACAGGTACACTTCATTCACGCGTCTTTCGTAATTATCGGACGAGTACCGGAAAGAGTTTATTTTTCAATGTGCCTTTTTTTTTCTGTTTTTGTTTTCGCTCACAGCTAATCATTAATCGCCCCGAAGCGCGCTATATTGGAATAGGTCCAGAAAAACGTCTAAAATGTATCTGTTTCGAATGGGAATTAATTATTTACAACTTGCAGACTGAAAAGGCGAAGTGTGCTGAAACGTTACAATGTTGTAAAATGATAGAAACATTCTTCACGTAATGGTTTATTACGATGTATAACGTTATGCCGATCGGGAGGCCCTGGGTTCAAATCCCGGGTCGGGTACTATTGGATTATTCTATTTTAGAATTTCTAGTAGTGACTCGGAGTCTGGATCTGTGCTCGGTGTATGGCAATAGGCCCACCACCTAAACGTACATACCATTTCACCATCGCGTATATATCGTCTCGATAATTTGTGTGTTACTAACTTGAAAAATTCACCTCGCAAAAAATCCTACTTACAATATCTATTCCATTTTTCTTATTGTCATCCGAATGTCGATGTCGTCCATGTTTAAAATTTCATGTCTTAAATTCACATTTAAAATCGATATTAAAATGCCATCCGAATAGCCCAGGCCCAAAGCGAGCTAGGCAAGCCCAAAACCAAAGATTCAAAGATTCTATCGAATACACATTAAAATAAATCGACAAGTTTATATGTTCGTAAGCAGCTGCAGTAGTAAAAACAGCGTCGCAGCTACTTACGTCCACCTCGGGACAGAAGTATGTACATGTAAAATCATATAAGAATCGATAGTATAAAATCATATAGGACATATAAAATCGTATAAGAATCGATAGTATAAAATCATATAGGACATATAAAATCGTATAAGAAACCGCGATAGAAACGAACAGACATACAATATTTATACGAGCTTGTAGCACCGCGAGCAGAGTATGCAACTCTCCCTTAAAATCATGTGATACTCCGCGTCGGGGAGAGCCGCTCGCGTTATAAAGTACGCGCGTCATCGGTTAACGACATAACAAATTCCCGCCGAACGCGGAACGAACGAAATATTTTTATCACCTGTAACAGTCACGTGCACTTTAATGCGTTATAAGATTTTCGAACGTAAGCGATATCAATCATGGGCTCCTTAAAATATATCATTGTTGGACGTAAACGTAACTGTTCAAACGTGGCACTGTATTACACTCTTCTGCCTACCGTTTCGAGGATTACAGGCGTCATCTTACAATCTTTTCTTAAATATTGCGGCGAAATTAGTTGTTTTTTTATGTACGTGTTACTAATTCATTGTAGGGCCACCCTAAGGTTTACTTGTCGACGTAGACGGCCAGCTCTATTGAAACACCTATGACTCTACATCTAAGAAAGACTGATTTAGCAACAGTGGGTCACCTATAAACGGAACTACGTAATCACCATCTAACATTGCGTTACTAAAACTTTTCACATACTACGAACGTTTTCTTTCTCTATAAGATGACAAATGGCCAGATCTACCAACTGACAATGAGTGTAACCACAACAATCTTAGAATTACCAACGGATTAATCAACATCATCATCATCATCATCAATCTTAGAATTACTAACGAATTTATCAACGCGATAATAATATTCCTTCTACCCTAAATATTCTACAAATTTTTGAATAGGAAATTCAAAAGTTTTTGTAGAATTTAAAAAAGAATTCTACTATTTATAATAGGCAATGTTTTTAAAATGTCATAATTGTTAATATACGAAGAGATAAAATCTATTTGATCTGAATCGTGCGTGAAATATTTATACTATAAGAACGGTATAAAAAGCTACAAAAGATTGAGCGGCCTTGACAATAACGTCTATTTATAACGGATATTTTAGGACGATCGTTCACCTTAAGCCACACACACTGGGGTAACGAACCAGAGTCGATTGCGATCCGAAGAAATTAACTTCATATTAATTATGATCAGAACAATTATGCTTAATTTTAATTATGATCCGAAGACATTAATTTAATGTAACACTCTCTAATCGGTTAAGTAATAAACTCTTAATTTAATTATATACCCTACGACCACCACTCACTAATTCACCACCTATTCCATGGGACGTAATCGTAACTGGTGATTCTTGGTACTGGTGTACTACACTCCAATGCCCACTCCTTCGAGGATTATAGGCGCAAAATTATGTTAATTATATATCAGATTAAGCAATACTGAAGCAATCGGCGACTATTAGTGGCTGGAATTATTACGAAGAATTAAAAGGAAAAATTACTAAGCATCCACAAGCATTTAACTGACGTTACAGATGTATTGGTCTCAATAATTTTGTTAGGAGACCTTCAACCAGTTCTCAACGTTCCAACAGACACTATAGACGCCACGCTAAGTATTATATCAACAAACCAATGAAGCAGAGCGACGTATTCGGTAGGTTTGATACCAATCTCAGTATTTTTTTAATCAGCAATAGGCTCGTATAGGCCTGCAATATCACCTACTGGTAAAAAAGATGTAGAAAAATTGCCTGAATAGTACCTATTTACTCTTTTCTTGGATAATGTTAGATTGTAAGAATTGGAAGAAGTAATCGAATTAATTATTACACTCATTACTAATCATTATCATCATCACCAAACGTTTTATAGCTCCAATGTCGAACACGAGTCTCCTTTCAAAATAAGAAAGGTTTTCTTCCACGCTGGCCAAGTGTGGGTTGGCAGACCAAAATAAAAAAAAATAAACTCACAAGTTGGTATTCTTCGTATCGCCCACGGATAATACAGAGCAAAGATCGGAAAGTAGGGCCTCGGCTATCTTGTTGGCGCCTTTGGAGTCACTGGTGACCAACTTCAACCACGTCGGCTGGAGGCGTGGCCCGTACATCAAATTGCTCAACCTGAAAAAGTTACATATCTGAACGCTATGTAAGATTAACTGATTGCGATTAAGATTGCGACGATGACTGGAAAATTTACATGTAAACCCAAGTACAAATCTGGCCGGTTAAAGTAAAGCAAAGCGACGATCGAGAATTACAACTGGTGTTCTTTTACGAAAGCCAACACACTACTCAGCCGTTGTGACGTGATGTGACATAAGAACAATTGCCTATGACCTGTATTACTATGATGTATATTACCATTTAGCAGCGTCTCCCGCAGCACGGTACAGCGTCGAGACGAAGTTGTTGCCCGATCCTGCTGATAGTGTTGCCAGCCGCAACCGGTAAACAAGCGCTTCCAGCTGTGGAGAATGCTCCACGCAGCGGCGTACGAAATCCCTGCGAAAATCATCCAGGATTAGATCGAAATTTTTGTACTGTGGGGAAAACTAAATGAGTGTGTATTGCCTAATTATAACGAACGAGTCTTACTACTGAACATTTCGGAAATATTTACCGGTTTAAGTCAAGCAAATTTTTTCGGTGTAACCAGTTTTCGCGCGCAAACTTGCAACTACTGGCGCGGGAGCTTATGAAGGACTTCGGCTAGGCCCGAAACTAGTGGGGCTATCACAAAATAACATACGTGAAATACAAAGTTATATAGTTTAATCGATTGATATACCGTTTTACGTACAGTGCTATGGAGTTAATTTTGTTAAAATGACAATGTCGCGCGTGAAATCGCAAACGTTAGGGCGGGAGCTCATGAAGGACTTCGGAGGGATGCGAAATTTATGGAGTTATCACGAAACAACATACCTACGTGAAGTAGATATAGTAGATAGTTTAATTGACACATATGTTGTTTAACGCGGAGCGCAATAAGATTAACATTGTCTAAGTATTATAGTGTACTTGTAAAATTAGTTAGTCTAACATATAAAGTAATTAAAAATGATTCCTTGCGTCGAGAGTCCGAGAAGTGGTTGCAGGTGAACTAAACAGACTATTTCTAGTAACGTGATTCAGCACTCTCCGCTGTTTGACTTGCAGACGATATTTCTTCTCCTCACTCAAACGAATGGTAATGATAACGCTGACGGACGAGTACAGTGTAGCCGCCCAACATTTTACAATTCGTATGTAATTGTGTCGTAAATGACGTTAGTACTTGTATAAGCCAAAAAAACTTTTGGCTTACCTAAGCCTGCATAGCTAAACGGCTGCTGATGAAACTTCACCGTTTTCTTCTGTGTTTGTGATAATTGTATAATTAAATTGATTTTTGTTGGGACGGTTAATGAGGGCGTATATTTCGACTGTCCGTAGAGTATGTAGCTATTTTTGACATGGAGTAGGAATACCTAAATTTTTAGATTATTAGAATCAATTCTAAATTTAAAATTCAATTCCTTTAAATTTATCCTTCAATCCTTTTCATACTTTAGTGTTCTTTGTTTCTAATTGTTACAGTTTTTTTTATAATTTGTTACAGGATACAAGGAGTTGGAGCTTCCAATCATCGGAATGTGAAAATCCATGCAAAAAAAAATTTAATTTAAAAACTTTATGCATTCGTTGTACTAATGCACGTATGTTTAAATAGTATAATAAAAATATAATACAAGACAAAAAAACAAACTCAAACAACTATAACATACTCTACATACATATCGACACATCGATCTATGGATTGTGTGTATATAAAAACTCGTTCTCAGTCTAACAATTCATTAGACTCTGATTTTACGATACTTCATTGCGTCATAAGGCGTACATATATACAATTGCATTACTTCTATGGTTAGATACTTACATGTCAGCGGTGTCTGCGACGGTGATCAACAACGCCAGACC
>DWEE01003032.1:0-10877 GCA_018245755.1 Parelbella macleannani
TATACACACGCACACACACATATATACAGCTATAAGACGTATTAATTAGGTTGACTGGTAGGGAATGCAATTAGGCATTAAGTACGCCCTTGTATGCCTTAGCATAAGGTGTTACAAAATGAATAAATAAATAAATATTAGTACATCCATTTATCTAATGTAATAATTAAAATTTTAAATGCATATAATATACAGAGACTTCATACACCATACAAAACATTATATAGAACTTCAAAGTGTGCAGATATCCCTACAATATGTTCCTCCACCACAGCAAGTCATATTTGATCTTAAAACAGCCATTACGATATAGCGTGCATTATTAAGGACAGTTTTTCACTAAGTTCATCACGGTGCCGCAGTTTCTACCTTATAGTATTGTATAGACTGAATAATAAAATTAAGTTACAATGACTCCTAATGACATGCACAATTTACATTTTATTTTCTTGACAATTCATGTTTCATGGATTCACTTGTCAGAGACAATCACAGACTAAAAAGATTTAGCAAAACCTAATAATAATGACAATTACATGACAATGTACTTTTGTAAATCTGCCACAATGGTATAATGTTAGAGGTGAATGTAACACTTGGGATTGGAACCTCGATTCTCGTGGATTGACTTGATTAAAAATAACTTCAATCCAGGAACTAACGATAAAAAGATGTCTATCCAAAATGCTGATCCAATTCAAGTGGGGTTCTTTGTGTTCTCTTATAACAATTAGTCTTTGCACCTCAAATGGGATCAGAACATACTCATGATCATTTTGGACATGTATCTTCATGATTCAGAGACGCTGGGTTCTGACCACAGATGCCGGGAGATATTAACTTTTCAGGGCTTTTTATGGTGAATAACATCCTTGAATTCCAATAGGTTACTTGTAATCACAACAACCGAGGTGAAGTTTTCTGTGCACATCAACAACGTAGTACAACACCCTCTAGTTGACTAGATCACAGTAGACTGAGATCAAAAGACCCTCTATCTAAAACTAGATGGTATTGAATCCAAAACACACTGAAACCCGCACTTAACGCTAGATGGCATTATGAAATACACTTTTGTTCACTAGCACCGAATCGACGCGAGGTGACGCGGTCATTACCGATTGTTTACGCATTCACGTCTTACAGTTCAGATCTTACGTACACATCTTATATACAAAGTTCCCACAATATTTAATTCACATCTATGTCAGAATGCACTTCAACATTCTCCAAAACAATGTTACAGAAATCGAACATGTCAGCCTGATCCTCAGACTGACATGCGTTATCTCACGCAACGCTCTCCTCTACGCAGTCCTCCAGCACGTACTCCTCTTGGACGTTTTCCTCAATCAACTCTTCGTTCTCCTCTACCATTTCGTCGCTCTCTTCCACGAAGTCGTACTGCAGTTCCAGCTGGCTCTGATCGATCTCCACCTCCAGCACTTGGTGTCGGCCCATCAGGGTCATTATCTCCTCGTACTTCTTCTTCTGCTCCTCCGTCATATTGGCCGGGTTGTGGCATTTCAGATGGTAATTCAAATGGCTGCTCTGTTTGAAGCGTTTCTGGCATAATCCACACTGGAACGGAGAGACGTTCGTGTGGGTGCGCATGTGTTGCTTCAGATGTATGGACTGGCAAAAACTCTTAGAACATATCACACAGCGGTATGGCCTCACTTTGGTGTGTATTCGCAAATGCTGCTCCAGTCCGGATTTTTGGGTGAACGCTTTCGGGCAGAAGGTGCAAGGGAAAGGCCTATCTCCGGTGTGCATCCTCATGTGCAGCTGGAGTCCTCCCTGCTGAGTGAAGCGTTTGTGGCAGATGCTGCATTGATATGGTTTTAGCTTTACATGAGCTTTGGCAATGTGCTCTGACAGATCCTTGCTGGTTTTGAACGATGCACCACATGTCTGGAAGCAAAATAGAATTACTAGTCATCAATATATTAATTATCATTATCATATCATCAATCTTCTCTTGGTCTGGAATGTCTATTCAAAGTGCAAGTCTAGTACAACTGTTTGGCAAACTTCATAGACATGAAATAACTTTATAGGAAACTTTATAGGAACTATTCTCGCGACTACGATAACAAATGCTTTACAGTAATAGCGTAAAATAATAAGCTTGGAGAAGTCAGCAAAGTTTGCAAAATTTGAAATGGTAGCCAAAGATTTGAACCACTGATTACGCGGTATGAGGGTAAATGTGAACCACTGTATCGTACCAAGTTTCATTATGTTTTTTTTTTAATATATATTTAGCCCGCCGAAAAGGCAGACGGCCCACCTGATGTTAAGTGGTCACCTTCGCCTATGAACGTATGCAACGTGTAAGGAGGGGCTAATAGTTTGTGGGCTGCGGCTTGCGGTAGTTTCCTGAAGAACCGTATGTTATAGTGCTCTGGGAAAACTTCAGATGGAACAAATATAATATTATCAATGTGCGAAGTAAGCAAAGAGCATAGCGTGCCAAATATCTCAATGCTTGTAAACCTGGTGTGCTTCTTCTACATACAGTCTCACACTTTTTACCAATTAACTCAATGAACAATACACAACGCAGAACAGACCCACCTCGCAGCAGTTGGGCAAGGAGCGCTCCCCGCCCAGCGGCTTCTCGCACACCTGGCACTTGATGCCCTTGCGGCGCCGCGTGTGCTCGTCGCGATAATGGATGGAGTACTCGCAGCATGAGAAGAATATCTGGTGACACGTGCCGTCCGCCACCAGCGTCGACGGCTGCAAGCACTCGAAGGGCCCGCTGTGGAATTTATCGTTGTTACTATTATCATTATTGACTGTCGATATCTGTCCACTGTTAAATACATGTATACCTTTTCCCTCTGTACCTGTTTATTTATTATATGTTTGACTTGATTGTGGCTTGTAGGTGTCTAGATATTTTTTAAATATTGTTAATTCCAAAAGTTTGGTAACTAGAGCGATGTTGTACCGTAAGTTCTGTTTGTTAGTACCTACAAAATTTGTTGACACACTACTAAAAAACAATTTTCATTTTGGGCCCTTCTAACCGCCACTATCAAACCTTTTAAGTATATATTCAATCACCACTATATTGACCACTTTTTTTTACTTTGGCAAGCCGGTGGAACCCAACTACTGATAGGACTACAAAATAAAATGCTTGCGATTGAACAAATTACTTACGATATAGGCAACGGTTCCCGTTCCTTCCTGACCACAATCTTCTCGCCCCTCTCGCCCTTCCGCGTCCTCTCCTTCCGGCGCTTCGCTTCCGGCTCTTCAGCGCCTTCCGCCTTGATGATAATGTAGCTCACCTCTGGCGAGGCGAAGCTCATCAAGTTGGTTGGCGACATAGAGGATATCAGCTCTTCTGTCTTGCGCTTGATCTGTTGCTTGGTCTCCTCGCGTTGCTGAGCTTTCGACTGTTAACAGAAACCATAGGGATTATTAGGAGGAAATCTATAACTTGACTATGTTTCTGTATCCCGATGGTCATCTCGCATATCATTTGTCGGTAATATTGTTTATTATCTTTTAAATACGATTATTAGTACACATAATGTCTAATTGATATTCAAATCGTTACACTACAAACAATGGCAGAAATAAATGCAAATGACATGTTATAAACAAAAAATATATGACAAATTTTAAAATGAATGAATGCCTCTTTTAAAACAAATAGTTGAATAAAGATAATTATAAGTTTATTGCTCGATATCAACTTTAACATAACATAATGTATACATGTTATATTCTTTTTACACCCAAACTCAGAATATATACTTATGCCTAAGATGGAACCACCAACAACCAGCCAAGCAATTCCTACCACAAACCAATACAGTTATAGCACAGTTATACATAAGTAATAATAATAATAATCTTGCCATCTTAGGCGGTGGTTCCAAGCCAAGGTCTTCACCAGAGATGTACTCCTCAATGTGTTCCATCTTGGCATGGTTCATCAGCGCCGTGGAACTCGCAAAGCCTTTAGCACACAACTTACAGAGGATTACATCCTCCTCGTCCTCACGTTTCTCCTTCTAAAAACATTCAAAATATTCAGTTGTAAAATACCTGGCTGAATTACTCTTTTTCTATTCTTTTCATATTATTATAAACACGTAACATCACGCCTCTAATCCCCGAAGGGGTAGGCAGAGGGGTGTACTACCCCCCATGTTTCACCAGTTACGTTTAAGTCCCATGGAATAGGTGGTAAGTCTATTGGCATACACGGGGCACTGATCCAGACTCCGAGTCACTACTAGAAATTCCAAATTAGGAAAATCCAATAGTGACCGTCCTGGGATTTGAACCCAGGACCTTCCAAGCACCAGTTGCGCTTGAACCGGTCAACCAACAAGGCAGTTCATATTATTATGTATGTGTAAAATCAAACAGGCAGAGATGGAGAATGGTCAGGTAGTAATTAGCATTCTTCTGGCTGACAATAAGTGTTCTATCAGGAGTTACAGCACTCACCACAAACAACACTTATATACTCTGCCATTGTTTTAAGTGCCAAGTAACATACTTTGATTTGACTTGATTTGAATTATTATTAACAATGATAATCTAATAGATTTACCTTGATCCTTACATTAGGCACAATGTTTAAGAACCTCATCTTGTTGGAAGACATAGCACTGAAAATGGAATAAATATTTATGTGTTTTTACGCTACTTCAGTTAGGTCTATATTACATATTAATGTTATGATGATGACATGCCACTGAGATAATCCTGCAGTGGACAGGAGTGGGCTGCTAATAATGATGATGATATTATGATGATGGGTTCTTTAAAGTACAATATCTTGGCTTAAAAGTACAATGAAAAATAAATTACAATCTTTCATAACATCATGGTTTAAGTAATCATGATAGTTGATTTTTACGAATAGCTTTCTTCATAAATTCATTATATTAAAAGTAATACTAAATTGTAAAGAGTAAGTTCTGTTTAATAAAATAATGTGAATAAAAAGTTATACACGTAACATCAAGCCTGTAATCCCCGAAGGGGTAGGCAGAGGGGTGTGGTACAACCCCACATTTCATCAGTTACGTTTAAGTCCCACGGAATAAGTGGTGAGACTTTTGCCATTCACCAGGCACCATTCCAGACTAGCAAACATTACTAAAAATTCTAAATTAGAAAAATCCAATTGTACCCGACCCGGGATTTGAACCCAGGACTTCCCGATCGGCAGTCGCACTTGCAACCGCTCGACCATCGAGGCAGTCATGAAAAGTAATATTAAGAAAAAAACACTTATGTAAATCTATATTTCTAAAAAGAACAATAATACAAAAATATGTTGACGCACACAACTTACGGGTGTATTTAATAAAGAAATTTTTGAGATAAACTACTATTTATAAATGCGTCAGATACGTGTATGAACAAATTGCATTAGCGCGACCTGCTATGAAATTAAATCATTAACAATGACCACTCGTCATACATTTTTTTACAAAATCTGATAAACATTAATATTACCAATATAAATTATTTTAAAAAGTCCATAGAAGCGGGAATACATAAATTGTCAAATATTTTTTTTAAATGACCATGAATGTGACACACGGGGACATGGACTTACTTGAATTTGACAAAACAATATGGATTGTAAATATGTTTCAATAATTACGATTTTACAACAGAAACCAATTAAATACTATAAAAGACTCATATAACTAAATATAGACACAAAATCCCACTTTTATTTACCTGATGACAAGCCTTAATGTCAAAAACTGAGAATAGATATGCGTTTGTTTTTTTAATTAAAAATGAAGTTCCGAAAAAACTAGAAAACTATGGATTCATTAAATTATGTCAAAATGACGTGATATATGTAGGATAGCAAAACCACAAGCAATATATGAATTTTATGCGATCGTGACGCCTAAAAAGGTTTTAATCGCGGTGCTACTTGAAATTACAGTCTAATCGTAAGCCGCCATTTTGTACTAGATGCTATGGATGGACCAGGTTGCCCGTTTACGTAGCATGATAGGTATACATTTTCTAATGGACAATTTGACAGCTATCTTACCTGTCTATGGCGTCACTTGAACTCTTTGTACATATTAATCACTATTAATTTTCGAAATAGCAATTTTTTATACTTACGTTACTTATATTAGAGTAGAGACAAATTTAGGAATATACATAATTTAATTATTACAACATAAACATAAATTTGGCACTATTAGGCTCTCAATACATATTAGACACGACATATCTGTTTTATCAAATATTTAAAATAGGTACTGAATTGTAATAACATAGAAATAACTTTAAACATTAGCGGTAAATATATGAACTCTATAGTCTGTAATAATAAAACTGCCTAGTCTGTTATCAAATATTGCATTTTACAGCATTCCTAGTAATATTTCAACACTAGCTCAGGTGACCATTTTACGCCGCCAGAGTGTCTTACGTGTTTTCTGGTTTCTGGCTCTTAAATCGTAGGATTGATTCCCCTACTGTTAAGTAGAGTGATGATATATGCATAGTGGCTGGTAATGGTTGGAAACAAAGAGATTAAGATTGAGTTCAGTTACGTGCTATTAGAGTGGACTATGTCTCTGTGGCTATGTATAAGATCAGGTTGATAATTATGAGTTTGCAGACACTGATGCTCAACTGCCTTTTATACACCGAATTAGACATGGCGCCTACGTCACCTTCTACTGCGTCACCTAGAAATTTATATGGCTGTTCAAAACACTGTTTTATCAATAACTAGTGTTGTTACGTACGCAAATATTGTAGCGAATTAAATAAGTATCTAAATTATATAAATGGCGAAAGCAACGACCATTAAAGAGGCCATAAAGAGATGGGAGGAAAAAACCAGCCACCATGCGACCACCGCAACAGAAGTTAGCCTGATATTCCAATGGCCCCCGATTGAGAAAATGGATAACTCTCTATCATGTCTTGTTAATTGCGAGTGAGTTTTTCATACGTAATGTTTTTTTTTCTATTTTAATTTGTTAAATTTGCAATAAATTTCAATTTGAAGACAACTTATAATAATTGTTAAACATTTTATGATATTTTTGTGATATTACTAACTTCAAACAGCTATCAAAATTTATTATGAAATTAATTGGATTTGATCTCGCTCAGATTTTATTTTAATTACCTAGCAATTTTCTCGTTTTACAGAAAACTAAGTCTATCTACCAATATGATAGAAAAAGTGACTGGGTTAAACAGTTTAAAGAAACTGCGAATTTTATCTTTAGGTCGAAATTATATCAAATCCTTCGCGGGGATGGTAAGATACATTCTGATTTATTACGTTACGATTATTTAAATATGAACTATCATGTTGAGTTTGAGTAATCTACTGCGACGTAACAACGTCATAAGAATACAGCAAATATATTGCTTTTCACAGGAATGTCTTGGCGACACTTTGGAGGAATTATGGATATCGTATAATTTAATCGAAAAATTAAAGGGTGTTAACGTTCTTAGATCACTGAAGGTGCTATACATGAGTAACAACTTGGTTAAAGAATGGAGTGAATTCAATAAACTGCAAGTAAAATAGACATGTTTCACATAAAATATTATTTTTCGAAAATATCATAAACAGAAATTTTTATAAACCGTATATTATCCCCGTCAGTAGCTTGTATCAGTACTTAGCTAGGCATAGGCCTCTTTTAATGTTCACCAGCACAGTCCCTTCTGTACAGCTGCCTTAAATTAAATGATTTAAAATGCTGTGTCCATATAATATACAAAGTTAAAGTTCAATCATACAAACTTTTAACCATGCTGCTCTGAACACATCAATAAACCATATTGAAAAATCTTATTTGAGGAACTTCCGAATCTAGAAGACTTACTATTCGTGGGTAACCCGCTGTATGATGGTTGCGAGCTGGAACAGTGGCGATCTGAAGCTGCCAGACGGTTACCAAATTTGAAAAAACTCGATGGAGAAACAGTTCTTCGAGAAGATGAACCACCTTTAACTGTTGCTGATATGCAGGTTAGAGAAAGCAGTCCTTTAAAATAAGCAAAAACGTTGTTAGAATAATCATTTCATCTGTATAATATTGTTTCTACAACTGATATACTAGCAAACCTATTCATTAATTTACAATTTGTGCCTCCAATGATTACTCAAGTAAAGACAATTTGAAACCTATATTTATGTATTACATTATTTTGTTACAGCCGGATGGTGGTGATGCTGTTGAAACATTAGTAAGCGCTGAAGCCAACGACTAATTTGGCCTGCTGCTGTAAAAGAAAATTAATAACAATTGGTACATACAATAGGAATAAAAAAAGTTAGATGTAAAAAAATTAAATAAAGTTAGGTATCCCAAAGAGGCTTGTAAAATAAAAATTCGATATTTTCTGATATTTTATTTTTATCTTTAATTATACCAGTGTAGAAAACTTTTTTTGTACATGAATACTTTCATGTAAGCAAATAAATATTTTATCTGCTTCTATCGAGATTTGAAAGTAAAATCTGAAATGTCATGTTCACAATAAATATTTTTTAAGGTATTTAAATTCAAGTTTAGAAATTCGATAGGGTTAATTTTTAAATAGATGCCTAGCAATATACCTTTAAAAAACCTTAACTATTATATGTGCATTAATCAAAAAAATTATATGATTATTTAAAACAGTTCGGTCAATAATGTGCTCCTATCATTATATATTTTCGAAATACTGGTAACATTGGCAGCAATCAATCAAATTCAAAGTGACATTAGCAGTTAAAAAGATAACAGATTAAAAAATGATTATTATTGTTTGTTGTTGAAGGTTTAGTGCGAAGGTAATTAATACGATTTAAGTAATTGTGAACGACAATGTCAATAAAACGAGTACGATTACGTAGATCGAAGTTGAATTTATTATTGTGTACACTTAAAAATTAATTTTATTGCGCGACAGCAGTGATGAAACTAGATTAAAATCGCAAACCTTCAGAAAATGTTACCCGCTCCTGTGTTGATGTACAAAATGGATGAGTTGAATTCAGTTAACGGCGGCACGAACTTTCATTATGATGAGAGTGTTATATTAAACTGTGTCAGGAATCGTAAGAAAGTGAGTGAGTTACCCAACTGCCCGGTATGCAGTTGTACGATTCGCCAAGGCGAGTTAGACAGCCACTTGGCGCTGGAAGTGGAACGACTGCAGAAGCTATCGTCTGGAGCATCCAAGAGGAAACTTAGTTCGAACAGTCAGAGCCCGAGCCCTCAGTATCTAGCGGTTCCTGGGACTAGTGCAGAGGCAGATGAAGATCTTGATCTTACTGGATTAACTGGTGGAGATGTCTATCAGGTAAGCATTGCTACAGTTTTGGTGGCTGAGAAATACCACATTTATCTTGACAACACTACAGCTTGTAAACACTATGTCAAATAATTTGACTTAATATAATTATTATATTTAACATATTAATAACTGTTTTAGGTTCATTGAAATAAACCAAGTTTTGATTGGTAATATATGCCTACTTAATTATTGATCAGACAAATGATTGACAACCTGTAGCAATGAATACTGATAAATTAACCATCTGATTATCAACCTGCATGCCCAGTCTCCAGCAGTGCATTGAGACAGGCTGATAATGATTATGAAATTAGTTATTTCCGCCATAATGCTAAGTAGTCTTGTAAAAATCTTGTCTAGTTTTGTTATGTGAATATGCTAACGTCCTGTAGGTGCTGAACAACTTTATGGGGGTGTTTGAAGGTACATAAAGAATAGAGTTGGGGTGGTCTGAACTGATGATAAAATGTATAAAAAAATTGTTTTTCTACTGATTAAAATACTATGTCTATTATGTAATTTATTACTTATTATTACTATTTAATGAAGGAACTGCTCTGAAATCCCCAATTTGTATGGCCAGCATGAGGACTACAGTAAGTGCCCCTCTGGGGAAGCTTATGTCCAGCTGTAGGGTTTGACATGTTGATAATGATTACTATTTTTTTATTACACTTAAGTGATATAAGATTAGCAGCAACATTTAAATATAAATTAAGAAGAAATATGACATATCTTATTTTTGTATCTTTATATGTTACTATTTCATATTTTTTAATGGTGCAGAAAAGTATAGTGAGGAAGTTTGCATACTTGAAGACTTTTTTATGATTTTCAATTTTCTCGTCTGGGCTGTCTTGTTAATCGATTCCAAGTATGACTGTAGATTGAAAGGTTCTGGGTTCAATCCCTACATCGGGTATTATTGATTTGTGCTAAATTGTAATTCCTATGCTTCTTCTTCTTATAGTGCCTTTTTGACTAGCGTAGCGTAGCGATGGCTGTCAATTCCGTAAACTTCTTGTGGTTTTGTGCAACATGGAATACTTGGGCAGCTTTCGTTATCCCTCTACACTCCCAAATGTTTGGTAACCAGAATTCCTATCTCTGACCCACCCTTCATTTGCCAGTGACTTTTTTCATCATAATTATTTGCAGCAACTTATATCTGTCATATCTCATAACATGTAACATTTGTTTGATGGTCTGCAAAAGTTGGCATTTTTTATTTACCCATAGGAGAACCTCTTCATTAGTTATATTAAATTTCTATTAGTGGGTCAAATTTAGATTTGTCCAGGTGTATAGTAAATGGGATATAAACATGACGGGTCGAACTGGGGATTACAGATGTGATATTATGTTAAAATAAATAATAGTTTAAAAAAACTAATAAACACGCTTTTATTGCTAATCAAACTAAAAACTAGAAAATAATTTTAAAGACAAAGAGTTCAGTATGACAGTAGTTGAAGAACAAACAATTAATCAGAGTAAAAGCGTGAGGTGCATTTTACTGAGATTTACAACTATCCTCTCATAGA
>DWEE01003033.1:0-10875 GCA_018245755.1 Parelbella macleannani
GACATTTTAATTAAGAGATAGCCATAATCTTAAATATCAAAACCATAAAGAATATCACCGGACAAAGTGAACTTGTACGGTGTTGGCGTCATTCACCGAATAATATGTAGAGTATGTGAGGTGACCGTCCAAAACAGTCTGTGAGTCATCATTATAACTGTGGTCCAGGTAAATAAACGCAATCTTGATACAACTATAACCTCTATCATATGATATCAACAACCAAATTCCTCTTATTAATCACCGTACATAAGTAAACCGACAAAAGCCTAAAGGGAAACATTAAAATTTACTGCAGTTACAGTGAAAGTATGCTATTAACTTGAAAAATTAAGGAAACATGACGTGTCAAGACACAAGTATTCTTAAACCACTATTTTTTATAGTTTTATCGGCACTGCACGTGATTATAAGCATTATTTACCAGACCATCGCACTGAACATAAGTTATCGCGGCTTCTGTTTCAGGAACGCGCCTAGATGTTCCACCGCGGCTCGCCATTTTTATAAAGAGAACGAAAGAAAAGACAAGAAAGCAAGCTCGCCTCGATAGAGTACGTGACAGTTACATTTTTAAATTATGCGTCATATGCTTCAAGCATTGAGTATATATCCACACAACCGAATAGTATTTAATGCAAATGCTACATTTGTTGCCTATCTCGTTGGTTGAGTGACTGTAAGCGCGACTGCAAATCAAGAGGTGCTAGGCTCGACTCCCGGTTTCGGGTACTATTAGATTTTTCTAAATGAGATTTTCTGGTACAAATTTCTAGTAGAAAGTAGCTAGGAGTTTGGACCATTGTATAGTTCACTACCTATTCCACGATGGAACTTAAAAATAATTGGTAAAATGTAGGAGTGTACCACACTCCTCTGTTGGTCCCTTTGACGATCACAGACATGAGGTTACTACATTTCTTATAAGTAAATATATGGAAGTTTCAATAAATATTGCATTCCTTTAAAAATATTTATTATATTACGTCATATTCATAGTTATGAACAGGTTTCTATGTGTTTAATACCATAAATTTAATTTTCTGTGTGGAATGGGAGCAATCGTAAATCAATGTCACTGTCACTTTCTATCAATCAGTGAACTGTCATATCAATTGATATACCTACCAACCAAACCGAACCCAAACCATATGAATACAATAATTTCTTTTAAAGTAAAATGTTGTGTTTTGTGAATATCAGCCGAAAAGATGTATTTTTTTTTAAAGTCAAGTTGCTATATTGCAGTAAAATATTATAAAGCTAAACGTATGTGAGCAGAACAATGGACTATGTTCGCAATCAATTAAGCAATATGAAGCACACAATTCTAGTTGGATGAGATATAAAGTGTAATTAAAATGAGTCAGCATAAGTTTTGGAAAGGAATAACGCCCTTAAACGTATCCTCTTCGAACAGCGTGCCTGATAAAATAGCGAAACTCTGCTGTGTGGGCTCGGAATACATCGTTCTGGGCAATGACCATAGCCTTTATTTTTGCGATATAGAAGACGATAATTTAAGCTTCAGGAGGATAAGTGGAGTTTCAGCTATTGACATATCATATCACAATGATATCCTTTATATCATAGATGTACATGGTAGACTCTATAAAACCAGTCCCGATTTCAAAAGCAAAGAAGAAATTGTTGTTAAAGAAGATTCCAAGTGCTGTCCGCACGGATTCAAAAGTACAAGTTCCAAGGTAAAATTTAGAAATGTTGTGACAAGTGATTTTGGACAACTATTTATTAGTATTGATGGACATCTGTGGGGATCAGGTGTTATGCCCCAAATAGGATTAGATACTACTAGCATTAAGAAGGTTCCATTTTTCGAGGGTCGGACAGTATATAGTGCTTCTGTGGGACAAAATTTTGCAGCTGTGATTGCTAGAAAAAATGTGCGCCAATCAGGTAACTGTGATACAGATAGTGATAATGATGATGAAGAAGTGTTTGCTTCCAATTGCTCACAGTGCCAGACTATTATAGGTCTGGCATCTCCAGCTTCTGTGCCATCCCTCTCAGAAACCTGTCCATTAGGAGTTCATATCAGTAAGTCTAGCGAAGACTCCAGTAGTACTACAGCCCCACAAACTGATGTCCATGTTGATGCTCAAAGCTTTACAGAAGACTCTAGTCCTTCATCAGAAGAATCAAAAGTTGCTAGAAACAATGCAGCTCAATTTGTTGATAATAATGTAGAGGCAGATCAAAAATCTCAAGATGGTAAATCTAATGAAGATGATGATAACACAGAAAGGGATAGTGAGACTCCACAGGACTGTACAGAGAAACTAAACAATATATTTGTAAATACAGATGCAGCTAAACAATTTTTGAGTCGACAGCTATCTTGGGTATCTGCTGGTGAAGATTATTTAATTGAATACACTGAGAAACCTACTAGAATAATTAAAGAGAATGTATCAAATCTGACCAACTTTGTATATGAAGGAGTTAAAACAGTTGGTGACAAAGTTGCAACTTTGTCAAGGCATGTGAGTGGGAGCAGTGATAATAATGAAACTGTTGAATTTCAACATCGGCACCTCAATGAAGAAATAAACTCTCTCATGTACAGTTGTGTGTCTAATGGAAACTTTGAAGACCTACAATTTTCTACTAGTACAATAAGCAGTGAGAAAGATTTTGGAGTAGCAAGGAAAACTGAGAATCTTAAAAATATGACTAAACTTGGAAGAAACATATTGGCCACAGAACTGTGGACATGGGGAGACATATCCTATGGACAGCTAGGTATTGGTGATACAGTAAAAAGAGTGAAGCCAATGGTGGTAATGAGTTTATCTGGTTTTGGGTTACAAAAGGTCTCATGTGGCAAATGGCATTGTGCAGCACTAACATTAGATGGCCGTCTATTTATATGGGGCTATAATCACTTTAACCAAGTCAGCTTTGACTCTAGAGAAGACAAAAGTGGCCCCAAACAATTCACAGAAAATTCTGACAGTGATAGAGTTAGGGACATGATTGCTACTGAACACCACACTCTAGCATATACTCATAATGAAAACATTTTTTATATGGGAAAACACACAGATGGCTTTACAGAATCTATAGTTAATTTAAATAGTAAGAGAGAAGATGGAGCTTCAGCTGAGAATATTAAAAATGTAGCTGTGAAAATAAATGAGCCCCAAAATTATTCTACTAAACCCCAAAACATGTGCTACCATTGGAGGATATTGTCTTCTGGTAGTCTCAGCTACTGCTCTATAGAACAATCTACCAGATGTCCAGAATTTCAGAATTTGTCTATTGCTCAACGATATCTAGAAGAAATGTTGTTAATATATCATTCACTTGTTAAACCTTTCCTTAAGAAGAGTAAAGCTATTACTTCACATTCCAATATTTATGAAACGGTTTGTGATATCTTTGGTGACATATTGAATATTACTGCACTAAATGTGCTATCAACATGGCAGTACGCCGAAAAGCATATAAATGAATGTGATATTTCTTTGATAAAAAATTTAGAAGAATATATTTATTTATATAAAAAGTATTACGTAGCTGTAAGTAATTTAATTGTTATAGGCGGATTCGCCCAAATTAACAGTGTTGTAGATGTCGCTACAGGTGTTTATAACTTGTTTAGCGATCAATTACCCACTAATAAACAAAAAAATAATAAGAAAACTTTGGAAGCTGTAGTAGCGCTGGCGTTTGTGCAGCCCCTAACGAGATTGAGCTCATACAAATGTATTGCTCAATCCCTTTTACGCAATAAAAGTAAACGCAAAAAGGACGATGCTAAATCTAGTATAGAAGATAAATTAGGCAAAGTTATATCAGCTTTTGAAATTTTAATAGAAGACCAAGATAAGAAAAGGAAAGATGCAGATTTGACAAAACTCTTTTGGGAAACTATAGGAAAAAGCTTAGAGCAGTACAGAACGCCTGAACGACGGCTGATACGTGAATCAAAATCCCGACAGCTGAATCTTGTAAATCCAGGTCGCTTCAGCACGCATTGGTTCGTTTTATTCAATGATTTATTCGTGCATGTGAATGGGAGTACCCCAATAGTGCATCCATTAGAAACATTATGGTTGGAAGCAGTCTCGAACACAGATTCGGTACAAAATGTAATTCAGTTAACAACTCCAGAAGAAGTGCTTTGTGTATCAACAAATACGGAACAAGAGAAAACTGAATGGATTCACTGCTTGAATACATCGATTCGAACGGTATTAAACAAGGATTCGTCTTTCAAACCGCCAGCTATTAGGACTGCGAGTTATACGTTCTCCAACAAGAATACATTTTACAAGGATGCCAAATACATTGGGAGATGGTTAGATGGCAAGATTCATGGCAGCGGTAAAGTGGAATGGCCTGATGGCAAGTTGTACGCTGGTCAATTTCAATTTAATGCATTGTGCGGTCATGGAAAAATGGAAATTCCTGGACTCGGTATGTACAAAATATCAACATGTTTCCAACTAGTTAATAACAATTACTAATTTAGATGTACGTGACCGAATAGCTTGATTCGGTTGGTAACAGTGAAAGTGTAATTAATGATAACTATTAATCTTATCTAGTATAATATTAGTCCATTTTTTGCATTAAAAATTGCATTATGCAAATCGAATTCAGATAAGCGTGCAAACCTTTTAGGGACGTACGATGGTCAGTGGAAAGATAATCTGCAGAACGGGTATGGCATCATGAAATATGTTGCGGGTGATATTTACGAGGGTTACTTCAAAGACGGCCAGCCCCATGGCCATGGTATAAAAAAGCAGGGAGATTTTACCTCGTCGCCTGCAACGATATACACAGGAGAGTGGGTAGCTGGAGTCCGCCAAGGTTACGGTGTCATGGACGACATTGGCAAGGGTGAAAAGTATTTAGGCAATTGGATCGACAACAAAAAGCACGGATGCGGCCTCATCGTCACCCTTGACGGAATATACTATGAAGGCCTATTTACGCAAGACGTTCTAACTGTGAGCAATATTTTCGTAAATCATTGTAAATGTTTGAGCTGCTCATTTGAGTCTCAGCGAAAGTAAATACGTATAACGAGAGTACCTTGGGAAGTGTACATTGATTGTTATCGCAATTTAAATACCAATGTTTAATATAATTTTTTGTGCAAATATTATACAAGAAATAACTATTTTAACTATAATTCTTGTTCTTAACATTGTAATTGAAGATTTTTTTATGTAAAGAGTATAAAAAATATGCAATAACTTGTGAAATAAGTAGCATGTTCTATGTGTAAACATTTTGATCTAGTTTTTATCGATTTTAGCGTCTTCCTTATCAGTAACCAGTAAACTTATTACTTACTTAATTCTAACTACATTTTACATCTAGTAAACCTATTGTGACGATCGTTACATTTTGTCAGGGTCATGGCGTGATGGTGTTCGAGGATGGCACACATTACGAAGGCGAATTTCGTGCTGCAGGAGTATTCTCTGGCAAGGGTGTCTTGACTTTCTCCAGTGGGGACAGAGTGGAAGGTTCACTCAGCGGCGCTTGGACGGAAGGCGTGAAAATATCCAACGGTGTTATGCATTTGAACGTATCCAATCCTGTGCTGCCGCCCAATTCTAAACCAAAGTGAGATTATTGAATGTAATTTATTGTACTGTAATTAATGAGATATTGTATTGTAGTCTATGGAAATCTTTCGACAGTATATTGATTTTTTGGAGTAAGATTTGAATTCATAAGTGCTGATATCAACGAAAATCCTTAGACTTCTCACAAACTACATATTCATTCAAGAAACTCAAGTCTGCGAGATTTTTAGTGGCTTATAACTATAGTCCAATTTCTAAAATTCATGTCTTTGAACGGTTTTAATATTTTCGACCACTATAACGTAATTGCTCTTCACATGTATCGCATATTCTCATTATGGGCAGTCTTTTAGATTACATTTCGACAATCCATTGTAACATTACTTGTATTTTCATTATTTCAGTTCATTTGGCAAGCTCAGCGTCGCGCCGAACCAGAAATGGAACGCCCTCTTCCGACAATGTTTCCACAGTTTAGGTGTATCCGAAACGATTCTCACCCCGACCGGAAATCACTTTGCCAACGGGCCATCGGGGCCAACCATAGACAATGTCAAAATATGGCAGAACGTGGCAGTAGCTATATCATCGTCTCATAAGGAAAAGCATCATAAATTAAAGAAGATAAATCATGGGTCAGATTTGGAAAAGTCTATGGATAGCTTGGAAGTCATACCACAATTTGGTCAGAAGAATCTGAACATGACAGATTTTAAGGAACTGAAACAGTATTTGCATCATGTGAGTGTAGTGACGATATTGCATTAATTTTTACAATTTCAATTTTGGCTTTGGAAAAATTTGGGTATTTCTTAAATTTTAAATAATCAGTTTTCGTATTATTTTCTACCAGCTCGAAAAGGTACAATTCTAAATTGACTATGGTCATTTAAGCTTACGTTTCATTAATGCAATATTGTGAAGTTTATAAAAAATTTTTTAGAAACTCAGAAAAACTTAAATTTCAATTAATTTTTTTTTATTTCAATTTAATTTTAATTTCAATTTAATTTTTCCTCTATTAATAGCAGTACACCTATTGAAAAAATCGCTTGTGCCGTTTGTTTTTCTGGACATGGAATAGATTTAATAAGTATATGAAATAAATTTCAGGCTTGTGAATCAAAACATCACCCGCTTGGACAACTAGTCCTAAGTCTGACAAAAGCTTTCAACACCACATATGGAGGTGTTCGAGTACACCCATTGCTACTGAGCCACGCAGTTAAGGAGCTGAAGAGTATCACCTCAAGACTGTACCAGGTGGTCAGATTGCTGTTCCCGGCTCTACCACTAGAGGGCTCTGATGCTGTACTGTCTCAAAAGGAGGAGAATGATAAAAATGAAACCGCTGATGTGGAAGATTGTAGTTCTTCAGAAGAGTACGTCACATTTATTGTTTTCACTAGCCTTTGTAATGTACACAGCACAAAGGAAAGACTATTTTTGTTTCCCAACGACTACTTTTACATTCTAAAAAAAATCCTTTATTAACAGGACAATGTTGAAATTGTTTGTAGTTTATGTACTCAATTCCACGTTGTTATTATGTCTCGGAGCTCACGTTATACTTTGGGACTTATTGTTACAGTTAGATAACAATCATTAAATGTGGATGGAAGTCTTTCAATACTTGGATTGGTAACTCTTATGTCCGCCAGTCCTCACTGGAACTAAGTGGTGGCATATACACTAAGCGTTCATCTGCTGGAAAACAGATTTATTCTCAGCACTAAAACGAAAGTGCACTCAATTATGTAGCCAAAGCATCAATACTCCCATCCTTAGTGTAGATCACCCCTCCCTTCTGAATTTGGTCATCTTCATCCTCAACTCAACCTCAACTCAATTGAGATATCGGTTTTGTCAGTATAATATATGGTATAGTATAGTCATGTAATAAATTTTCCAGAGACATATTATCTGGGTCTTGGGTTGTCCAAGCAGCTCTGCTGAGTCGAGTGCATCCAGCTCTGTTCGTGCTGTACGCTCTGCATAACAAGAGGGAAGACGACTTGTATTGGCGACGACTGCTAAAGTGGAATAGACAGCCGGATCACACACTTATGGCGTTCTTGGGGATTGATCAGTAATATATTTTTCCTTTCTAATATTATAACTAAATGTTTGATTTCTGTAATGAAACAAACTTAAATAGGGGTGAAGAATGATAATAGACTAGTGTCTTGTAATAAAAAATATTGAAACATTTATTATAATCATCTTTCACTAGCTATTATCATTTTTTGTCAAGATGGTGAGAAATTTCTAACTGTTTATCACTTTCTCATCATCAGTGGAAAAAATCATTATCAAAGATTCTCTATTCACAGAAAGTTCTGGGTAGTGCCTGTCCACAATCCGCCAACTTCACCTCCCTACTCTCCAATGAAGGAGCAGTTATTCCAAGAAGCTGTTGAAACCCTCCAGCAGCTCAAGACTACTTTCTCACCCATCGAGAAGCTCCTTGTCATTCGCAGCACCTTTCAAATGATGACCTCTGCAGTTCAAAAGGAATTGGGTAAGTTATATTATCTCAAACCTTAGACCTTAACCTTCATTGCAAATTCTGACCTCTTATAACTGGTTGACCATTTTATACATATATGGAAAATTTAAAATCTGTTGACTTGGCATTATCCAAGATATTATAAATATTTTATTATTATAACCAGAACATAATTACCACTATTTAATTTATTACATACATATATTTGAGCTTTTATACTGTTGCAGGACAGCAATACCTTTGGAGTATGGATGAACTGTTCCCGGTCTTTCATTTTGTGGTGGTCCGAGCTCGTATCCTTCAGCTTGGCTCAGAGATACACTTTGTTGAAGACTTCCTCGAGCCTGGTATGCAGCACGGGGAGCTGGGACTTATGTTTACCACCCTCAAAGTGAGTAGTTATCACCATTGAAATAAAGTTTGATGAAAAAGTTTATTTTCAAATTACTGACATAAGTGTCTATCTTAAATCATAATATAATCCTTTATTAATTTAATGTAGAATCGTTTGTAATCTTCAACAGATACCTTAGTTAAGTAAATGGGATTATCGCAATAGATTACTCTCTGTCTACTGTCAGGAAGAGTGATTTCATGTAGTTTCGAAATATTCCTCCATAAGCCATAATCAGGCCAAATGTAGATAATGATATCTAGTTTTTGAACAAATGAATTAACATTCAGAGTAACTTTGAGTAAGGAATTTATATATTAGTGAGATAAAGGGGATGGAATTTATATATTAGGAAATAAAAATTATATTCTTTATATGTTATTAAAATGTTACAAGCATGGAGTTTTAACATTACAACATTTCTGTTCTAGGCCTGTTACTTCCAAATCCTGCAAGAGAAGATGTCAATAAATTAAATATCTGTATATTTTATAATATAATAATGATCTCGCAATATTCATGGTGCGTCGTGTTGTTTTATAGTGTAGTATACTCATTCGGCTTAGACTAGATGGCGTTAGTAGTACTATTTCTCCGATCCCAAAGTAAAATTTAAGATTTCTCTATAAACTTAGATATTGTTCTCGTCTTGTTGAAACTTTTAGACATAGGTACATACAATCAAATTTGTTAACTGGTTATATATCTAATTCTAGATTAAATTCCACCTGTTGTTGATTGTACATTTGTACTCTGTACGGTGGTAAGCTCTGTTACCAGCTACTCTAAAATATTTTTTAAATATTACATTAGCAATTGTAGCATAGTCTGTGCTGAAATAGAAAAATGTGTAGTTAATAAAAATGATTAATATTGACAAATCAAGGTTCGGACAAGCGGATTTCTACAACATTTCATTGCGACTACTGGCAACATTGTATTTTAATTACCCGTGAAAATAAATATAACAATTCTTTTAAAATTCACTGAATGATCATTAACGTGAAGATTTTTCAAAATACATACATTCATATAGGTTCTATAATTTTAAAGGGGTTGGAATTTACATGTAAATTTAAAACTAATTTCTACGAGATTTATATTTTTTAAAGAAGCATACACTACGTGATGTCATACTAATTATCGGAATGTAAAAAATGTATACATATAATTGGCAGTATTTTTTTCTAATTTTAATTAAAAATAATAAAGACTATGATATAACAAATTTACGATCAAGTTAGATATAAGTCGGTACGTTGGTCTCGAGTCATTTATGCGCAAAAAATTGTTTCCATGATTGTCTGAAATTTTTTTAGTCACGTATCAAAAACGTCAAATTACTGCTACACTTAAATTACAGCATGTATTAAAAAAATATCTAACCATCTCTAGTCGCGTTTAAACAGAAGCATAGATGGCGGTAATGAGATCGTTAAGTGAATTATTAGGTTTTCAAGTCAGCTCAAATTTTAAATTGTTTTCTTCTGCAATTCTTCAAGAGTCCTAATATATAAATAGCTTTTCTGTACATAGCGAAATATAGCCGCATTAATTTATTACCTATTAAAGTAACTTTATTTTTCCTTCTGTTTTTCTCTTTTTCTCCTTCTGTGACTATATCTATTACTTCTTCGTATTAAAATTAAAATATGGAGTTAAGAGATGTTGGCGCTTACGTATTAATCTTTAAGACTAATGATTTCTTATGAAATCTAAATTTCTGTTTTACCGTAATACCTTTTAATATCTATTCATTAAAAATATCAATAAGGTCTCAAAAAAGTTATTTCTTTAAATCGTAATTGCTTTTAATTATGAATTCACTATTAATAATGATTTGTACATATTTTCATAATATTTTATTTATAATATTTTCGCAATGCTTATCTTCCAAAAATCGATATTCAATATAATTGTCATGTCAATATACGAGTATCTTTATTGTTGTGAAACACTTCTTTCCTTTCTTTTCAGTTCCATTCATTTTTTTCCGTTCTATATTCGAATTTAGATCGCATACTTTTTATCAATCTAATTTATTTCTCCGTTAAAATAGATTCCTTTATATAAATGTAACCTGAAAGTTTTATTGAAAATCATGTAAACACACAAACCCTAATATAAACAAGCTTATCTTGTAAATTTTTTTGCGTGCCAAAAATTGATTATCTTTGCGTCCTATTTTATAAATTGAGATTAGTAAGTATTTAAGATTAGAATATATCCATTACTTGTAGATAAGTATTATTGTCGCGGGGCTTATTTCTGGCTAAGGCTTCAAACCAGGAAACCATAATTAAAACTTGAAAATGAATTGAATGTCGTAGATGCTGGTATAATATTAAGTTTAAGAAAAAGCGCCATAGTACGGTATTATTCCAATAAAGAGTGATATA
>DWEE01003034.1:0-10874 GCA_018245755.1 Parelbella macleannani
ATTGACGTTAAAAGAATAACTTATACATTTTTTTTATTAGATAAGTACAATACCTAATTATTGTTCGTCACATTCGATCTCTTACGCCGTAGGCAAGGAGCACGGAGTGTGTCAACATCTCTATCCTTACAAGCCTGACGTGCTTTGCTTACATTCATCACTCTCTTTATATGTATACACACAATGGCTTAAGCGATTTCTGACTGCCCCACCAGCGAGTGTCTGACCTATCAGGTCCAGACAAATGAGTACTTGGTCCCATATCTACTATTAAAGATTATGCTGTAACAGTTATAATAAAATCACAATCTATATAGGTACATGTGTATGTATGTATATAAGGAAGGCCTTCCTTTTCTGCCTACTTCGTGTTCTCAGAAAATGTCCTCCTGATTATCCGGAAAACATAAAAGCTAATATCGCCGTACGTCCCTAAAAGCAAGCAATATTATTGCGCTGATTCAAATCTGATGTTAAAATCACATCAAAGACGAAATGAAAGCTTCTTAAATGTGGTTACTTTATTGACGTAAAAAATAACATTGAACCGTTTATTATTATGCTCTGTACGGTCTTCCGCAGTTGATTCGTTTGAAGACTTAGTTTATGTCGTAAGTGATCAAAGCGGGCTCACGTACTTGTTTCTACGTATATGTATGTAGGTATATCAACATCACGACCTTCGCTCCGGCAGGAACTTCGGAATAATATGATATAACTAACATAAGTAACGTTATTTACACTTATATCGTTAATTATCATATTATCAAGTGCTCGTTTTATTTATTTGTTTATGTATGCGATAAAATGTGAAGTATAAAAAGTATTGAGAACAATAAAAAGATACAGTTTATTTCCAATGAAATATTTTCCAGCCGACCTATGATTGGAAACATATTAGGTATTAGGTGTCTCTGTTATATTGTCTTGGTGTGCAATAAAGAATATTTTTATTGTGTTGTATTATTAAGGTTTTTTTGTATTTTGATGTTATACAAATTTTACTATTATCGAGAATATAGTATGCACTTTTTAGTCAGTTCGTGTAAAATATAATGTAAATGATATTATAACTAAAGTATTTAAATATCGGTTTGCAAAATTAATATTATTTCACAAAGGTAAATACAGAGATACATCCACATTATTGGCGACGTATTAATTTGCAACACGAACATTTTTGTCATAAACAATAATTAACAAGCGTCAATTATTGGTAAAATAATAATTAGATCTGTGTAATTATCATCAATCACAAATTACTATGCTCATTTAATTGTAATATCGTTCAATGGGAACGTATGACATTAATTACAAGATAATTATGGAATATAAATTAACGCCTTTACTTAATAATTAGGTACCTAATATTTTTTTTAACTTGTAAATAAGAACGTTAATTTAAATATATACAAAGAAAATGGTTTCTTGTTTAAATAATATACGCAGGTGCAGCTAGGAGACCCGGGCCGCGTCTGGTTAAGTCAATATATAATTATTGATTTATTAAAGTACTAAATCAGAATTAAATTCTGCTTATTGGCAATTGTGTCTACTTTGGTAAATCTGAAGAGTCAAGTGGAAATGCTTAATGTTCAGTATGCAAGACCTCTATCTAAACTGTTTGTTGCTTTGCAGAAAGAATAAGTCTATGAGAATATTCCTCATTAAATGAAATGAATTATTGTCATAAACTAAATGACAAAACATGCAAGATTGTTATATTAATAATAACAATTTTAATAAGACTAAAATTTTATCATTTCTGTTGATATTATGTTATGTTTAAAGTAATATTAATATTATATTTCTCTTAAGCTCTATTCGAGTTAGTAATTAGGTAGTGGAAACTTAGCTAATTTGTGTACTAAGTTGTACAACCCAATTATATGGACCATCGCTGTTGGCTTTTCCTAAATAATTAGAATCCTTATTCTGTATCTTTTCCACACGTATGGTAGTCCAATTGTCATCGTCGACAGCTTTTTTATACGTCCACTTGTTGGATGACAGTTCAGATTCATGTTAGAAAGGTTGTAGCTGCTGTCTGCTATGCTGGCCAAATGCGGACTAGCAGGCATTCTGTCTCAAATTATATACAAATACCCAACAGACCGTCATCAGTGGCTTGTCCCAGCCCACTATTGGAAACTTCTGTTTCTCTGTTTTCTGGAGGAAACTTCCTCAAGAATTTTTGTTCATAATCCGTTATTTCTATAAAATTCATATTCCTGTGTATGCAACTGCTTAAGTGTGGGTTCGATCCAGATAACTGGCATGTGTTAATGAGTTTCTCAAGAAACTTACGTACATTTGTCAAACTTCAACACCACGAGTTTCCAGTTAGTTTCCTGGAGGGAGCCCGCGGGATGCAAAAGTCATTCGTAACGCAGGAAGTAAACTTTCCGGTATTTTTTGTTTTTGTTATAACAGAGTGTATGTATAGCTGAGATAGTAGCACACGATTCAGTCACATTGTGATAAGATATCTATTGTTATCAATATTTACAGTCTACGGCGTTAACCCTTTTCACTGCGGGGTGAGCAGCCTCCAGCAACGGTAGGATAAATGGCTTGGTGATGATGATCATTAATATTTACGTAAATATGGTACGAAATGGTACTTAACTACCAACGACCGCTATCCCTTCTATGATAAAACTATAGAGCTAACATTTATTTTACATCATTTTAATAATTTTATTCGTGTACATTACTAATAGGCCTCCCCCAATGAGCGCCATCGCGCCCCTTCCTGGGGAGGACTGTGTCCAGCAGTGGACTGAGATAGGCTGATGATGATGGTGACGATAACATTAGTAATAATTTTTAAGGAATTTTAGAACCGAAATACATTTCTTGTACAGAGCGCACGTGGGTCTCTTTAAAATGTTGCTGTACTTTATCGATTTGTTAAGCAATAATATATTTGAATAGCAAATAGTGCAACGAAAAACTATTAGAATAAAGTCTTGCTGTTTAAGGACATTTGAGGGATGATGATTAAATTAATATTCCCTACAATCAAAGTAAAAACAAAACTACAATGAAGTGTTACGTACATTGTCAATTAATTTCAGTTCTCACGCTGACGTTATCACACATTATATTTTGTTAAACACAGTTTTACTTACTTACAAAAAATTCGTTCGACTGGAACTCTATGAAAACGTATTTATTACAACAACGGAAACCTATTAAGCTTCATTCACATTACATAAAAGTTCGAAATTGCTCATTAAATAAACTCACTCAACGAAAATACGAAATCGAATTGGCGTTTAATTATCCCGTCAATTATGATCGACGATTCATGATGTATTTACATGTCACAGAGCACGGTTAATAATTCAGCTGATGATTTTATTTATGGTTTGAAAAGACGCGCGCGGAATCCGCCGCCGGGGCCGAGCCCGCGTGAATGCTTGTCGGCTTTCAAACGGGCACTGATTCGGCATTGGACGACGTTTCCAAAGGTGAGGATTTCGCTCACCCTCGGCGCCACTCGGCGCCCCTCGGCTCGACTCATCTCGATTCGATTGTGAGGAAAGAATTTCATATTTCACGAACAGCAACATTTCTTATTGAAAAGTATTTTTAATACGCCGAAGGAAATCTCCTTTTGCAGTCAGATAGCTACACTTCATAACAGCTGCCTTGCAGCGCGCGGAGGTATTCCCAGTTTGTATATATGTACCTATATTATTAGATGCGATACATTTTCTGTTACGAGTTACGGAACGTTTAATGTAGGTAAAAGATTTATAACGCGCCGGTTCCTCAGATAAGTTCAATCTACTCCAGAAACTTGGAAAAGAAATTACCATACTTAGAACGCTGAATATTTTTATGAAGAGTGTGATTAAATTATGAAGATTTGTAGAGACTAAAGTTACTCTCGGAGCCGATCTATATAAAGACACGTTATAATAATTCAAAATATGAAACTTTTATATGTATTTATTTCGTTACGTACACACCTATTTGGACATTTATTGACTATATCAGCCTATTTGAACCTATTATATTCTGTTTAGGTTAATAACAATTTGTACGCTTCAAGGATGGAGCTTAAAGAATAGTATTTCTTATTTCAGAGAAGAAAACATGTTGTTTATTGTGAGACATAAAAAACTTTGAAATCACCTTGAAGCTGTATAAATTTTTTCTCGTATTCTATCCGAATAATAAATAGATATTTTAATGTAATGTCAACCATATTTCTTTGTACATGGTAATAAAGTAACTGCTCGTTTAATACAAAGTGTAGCGCCCTGTTCAACTTTATCGCTGAATATTATTCCGGAACGGAACTCAATAGTAGTATGAACTCACTGCGCTGTTTTAAAGGCTGCGATAATCTATGCAATTCGGTTTGCAAAAACATTTTATTTTTGTACCACTTTTAGTGTTGTAATAACTAGTTGCAATGCAGTGTACATTTGCTTCAAAAAACTTAATATACGACTCGGAACACAAACACACTATTATATTGTTCTTCGAACTGAAAACTATAAACTATCTGCTCGTTTGCCGCGAACTATTCAATTGTAGCGGCGGTTCAGAAATGGGAATTTATATTTGGGTTTCTTGAACACTTAATTTAAAAGTAGAAACAGCCTGTCAGATCTGTTAGGGCAGATATATTTGGCGTTCGATACTACTTGTCCACATCATAAGAGAGCCTACGTGACCGTTTGAGGACATTTAAGTTCTCAGTATTTGGTTACTGCATATTTATCGTTCACCATGTGTACTCACATATAATGCACCCTCTCTTTCTCACTTGTAGTATTTTACTTTGGTCATCCTACTCAGGTTATACTAATAAAGCATTTCCTACTTCTCAATAGTTTAAAACTCAGTGCCTGCTCGTACCAGTGCCTACTTCTTTACAACGCGGCAAACAATCTCCGAAACGCCCGTCGGTTGGAATTAGAAAACAAACATACAGAAGCTTTTCAAAAGATTCCTTTAATAGTATTTACCTTTTCACGTATGTACTTGATTTGACGGTAATTGTCGTTATCACTTAGTCCTGATAGGTCCCTTGCGAGGAATGCATTCAGCACCGAGTGTCAAATATACCTTTGTAATATTACCGCTGTTGGCGGTTTTTTGATTGTCATTCATAATTAGCTCGTTCCCATCTACAGCTGGACAATGGCCACTACAATAGCACGCCACTGAGCTCGATTATAGCACTTCGTGTCCAATCGCTGCCGGCAACATTGCGAATATCGTCACTCCACCAGCATTTGTCATACGTATAACAAATATCCTCACCACTGTCCTACATGGATTGATAAATAATATGACTGGGTACTACGTACTTATATACATACATATCTTCACACCAGATCCCTTACGAGGTAGGCAGAGAGAACGGAGTGCCAAATATCGCTATCCTTACCTATGTACATACCTGCCGTGCTTCTTCCACATGCATCAATCTCTTCATACATACACGCTGGTTTAGGCTCTACGTGCTCTCTTTATATTCTAACTATAGATTTAATGAGATAGAATAAATAAATGAAATATATCAGAATGAAATAAATGAATGAAATATAAAACGGTTTCTATGTCTGACGACCGTAACAAAATAAATATTTCTTCACAAACATTTTGTGTTTACGGTGTGGTTTGTTTACAGACTAGTTCATTAATATGTAATGTAACATAAGTATAGAAGATTGTTATAACTCACTTTGAGCTGGCAGATACAAGGTAATTTTTACTGTCGTATTTTAACTCTCTTACTCTATAAAATTCTCTCTGTTCAGCTTCGCAGACTATGGCTTAATTCTTTTCACATAATAAAGCTTGATACATGTAAATTTTATTTTATTATTGATAATAAATACCTATATTTTTACATTATTATTCATTACTTTTATTCACGTGGCCAAAAAATATTTAAAACGGAATCTAACAAACGTATTTAAGGAAAACCATTAACGGAGCGAGGAAGGGTTTAATGACCCATTGTAATATTGGTAGATGTCGAAAATGCTTTTATTTTGTTGTACTCAAGTAAATCGATAAGTATTATTTAGGATTGTGACCATTCACTTATTTGACACAATGTACATGCAGCGATAATAATATATATGTATATTTCATTACACAGAAACACTGAAGTATAAATATGAACTGAAGGTATTTTTGTTTATCTAACTACCCTCGTTTCTTTTATATTAAAGTCTCATTGAACAGCTGTGTTTGTTTATTCGACTGTGAGAAAGAGTTAAAAGACTTCTCATTACCATAGAGAAAGGGAGCGACATTCCGTCTATGATATGGAGGTGTGATAAGATCTCTGTGAGATGTTGGAAAGGCTGCGGAAATAGCCATTCAAGGAACTTCGCCTTACGATATCCATCTCGCTACTCGTTTTCAATAGCTTTATACTATTCAAGAACGCCTTAGTAGGGTACTTAGCGTTAATTTGGACCAGTCGGTGTCTCGTACGCCCGAGCTCTATATTACTTGGTATAAAATATATCTCTTTCAGACAACTTATTATATTTAGCAGTGAAACGATCAAAGGGGCGAACCCTTGAAAAAATAGGGTTTTGTTCCGAATATCTCCCACTTCCTAACTGACGTATCCTAATGTAGCTTACATAATGAATCGAGGACTGTCATTCTCGTTAAGAGTTGGAATAATTAGAGCCTGTATTTAAATTAATATATTGGAGTGTAATTTATGAAATATGAATATATGCATATACCTACATATGTATGTGTAAAAGAATTCCTTCTGTTGCTTATGCCCATACGTGAATTATATATCCGGCTCTCATTTAATTATTTGTTCATTTATTAAGAATCACTGGCACGGCATACAGTACATATGTACCTACATGATGCTTAAATATTACCTTAATTATAAGCTGCCGCGGTACGCTCGTGAATATTTTTGCTTAAGCATCATTGATTAAAATTAATAATAATAATCGAATCTAATGGAAAAAATCGGTATAGTTAGTATATTTCAAGCCCACATAAATAAAAGAATGCGTTTCGGCTTCAGATATAATTTTCAATATTTTTTTAACTGTAACTATGATTTAAGAATATAAATATCCATTTGCGACATAAAAGATGTATTTTCGATGATTCATTCTTTGATGTCACGACACGGGGCATGTATCGAGAGTCGCCGAGAGTCCTCGAGAGTTTCGCGTCAAGATGCGCTAGTGCTGCCCCCTATTAGAATCCCAAGTGTCAACTTCATACATAACGAGTGGTGTTATACCTTCCTTGACCTACATCAAGTGACAAGATGTAAATTATTAACACGCTTAATATTGCCGACTCGTTTCGTTGTCAAGTTTACACCTGACATAGTGCTGACTCTGTGTTTTACAACATTTTCATCGGTAGTTTTTAACGTAACCCTCTTAATTTTTACTAAATTAGCACTTTTCTCTTTTTAAGAAAGGAATTAGGCATTAAGTTAAGAAACTATTGTAGAAGATTGGGGGGTACGGTTTAGTGGCGAATCTGCTTCGGAAATTAAGTGCTTTTAATGCTTCAGATACATTTCAACGAATAATACAAATTGAGAGGTCCCAGATTCGATCCTAGGATGAGATTTTTCTAATTTGTTTTCCTAGCGGCGGCCAAGTGTAGAACTGTGCCCGGCGTGGTAAAAATCTTACCACCCATTTCATGGTGGGATATTAAAATCACTTTAGGATAATGTGTGGTAACTGAGATGTTTGCAGCATTTATAAGCACCATGTATTTAACTCCGTCACATGTCGCTGGTCGCACAATACGTGGACATGCGGGTGTACATATGCGCATGCAACGTGTGCATGTTTGTACATATCTACATATTGTTGACTGTTTATGCCGCAAACTATTGTAAATATCGTTCATGAAATGCGAACATGTTAACCAGAGCGACTGTTTTAACGCACACAGATATTTGATTAATTAATTTAATATTTCGTTTTCAATTAATACCAAAGGCATAAATTTGTGCGTCCATTAATTAGTGAACACTGAAACTGTTTTGTGCCATCATTCAACTGTAATGTGGGTATAATGAATAATATACGCGGTTCTCTTGTGTCCACTTGCATTCATGTCATCTTACAGCGTTGGCGCCAGTGTTTGTCGGTAGCAATTTTGAATATTACACATTAGGTACGTCATCTTTTGATTTACTCCTTATTGTACCAATTTGTCAATAATTAGAGTTTTAGATAACTAATTGTCGATATTAATAATTCCGTTTTTAGAAAACTGAATAAATCTCTGTCTCTATAGATTCCAAGTTAGGAAGAGCCCGTGCTATGATAACCAGCAAGTCGAAAAACGACGTTATAGACATACATTTTTATATGCATACTTATGTATATAAGTTACATTTAGAGAGAAAACATTATTCCCGTATGCATCGCTCAAGCCTTTGTCTGGATAAGTATCAAATAAAATATATCTAGGTGCGCGATAGTTTGGCACAGATACAGTCCGTGTCTCCCGCGCAGAAGGGTCCAAATTCGATTTCCTACTGGATAGAATCAGTAGAACTATTTCTGTTTCATGCCCATTGTACCCACCACATACAGAATCCCATTCACGTTTGGGCTATAAATGTGAAGTGTCATCCATTTGTTTATACGAATAAATCTGAACCGACCGCTATCCTTGCGGAGTGCAACTAAATAGTACTTATTACTCGTATACTGAATTAAATTCAGTAATAAAATTTTAAATTACAAAATCCGTCCATCCGTCTAGCGCGACATTGGCTGCAGATAAGGGCACTTTAAACCAGCCACATCGCTCACAGCCAACAGACATTTCAGTTTTATAACCGTAACAAACCTCTTGAATTCCCTACTAATTGTTAGATACACTGATGCGCTGATATTCCCGAATCACTGACATGTACTAGAACGATCAAATATCATAAATTTACATAAAGCAACGGGCTTCGATTTCTAAGTGATATTGTTAAATATTACTGTTGCTGAAGCCTTATTATTAAGATTATATAATGTTGAGTTTATGGTTAAATAAAAAGGGCATTAAACAAGCAAATAATGCAAGGCTATGCTAAGGCAAATTAGAGAGATTTTATTCTGATTTAGAAAATGATCTCTGTTATAGCACTAAAGTCTAGTGAGACGGATCTATATCTAGACAGTAGACTGAATGTGCAAACACTGGTTATCTACAAGCCAAATGTTTTAAGGCTTACTTCATTTGTGTTACGGAATGCGGTCGCGCCTCGCCCTAGTACAGTCTCGGTCATTTATGTATGTAACTCACCAGACAGTGATGTTAATAAACCACAATATTTGACATTATACTGTGATATCTGTTATTTACTGCACAATCAGTCAGAAACCAAAAGCAAACTGTGAACGCGATTAAGACATACACGTGTAAAAACATATCTTACGCATATTGTGGACTATGACTTTTATAGATCTCAATTCATTCCTTTAATCATTAAGTTTCATTAATCTCGGTTTTGTTATAAAAAAACCCATTTCCGCCAACACTAATAAAAAACGAATAGAACAAAAATAGCCTCTTAATGTAAAAATAACAAACGACGGCTTAATTAAGGGAATGCTGAGTTGTCGTAAATAAAAATGAAACAAACAACGGTCTCTCTAAGAGCAGCTTTTCCTTGAGCTTTTACATTGCGCTAAGCAAAGTGCTTGTTAATCTATAAACCCTCGGTCCAGACTTCACGGGGCTTGTTTGAGCCGACTGCTTCCCCTGAACGTGTGAGGTCATTTAAATTGACGACTAAAGGTCACGTTAACGTTAAATTAACGACTAAATGTATTTCCAAGGTCACTATTAGTAGGTACTCTTCGCTAAAACTGTATAAAATCAGTCAGTCCCAAGCTGAAACTCCATTCGTACGTGCAGCCACAACAGCTGTAAGAAAGTTGTCTCTGCACTTGTTTCGAGTCGAGATGAGTCGAAACTCATGCTCGTTTATTTGCAAAAACTTTTACAGCAAAACCACTTCGTTTGAAAACATTGGGGTAACAACTTATTATCACGTTAAGAAAATGCTTCAAAAACTTTATTTCGTAAAACAATACATCATTTTCGCATACAAGTTTCAGTATTTGCATAGTTTTTACGACTCGTACAACTTAGTATTGTGCAAGGAAAATATCAATAGGCATTGTCTAAACAAGCGAGCCACATTCTAGCCTACCTCTCGCTTGCCATCAGGCGAGATCGTGATCTGACGCTTATTGCAAATGAAGCTATTGTCAGATGGCACCGCGCACCGCCGCGGAGAGCGTCCTTGCTGATTGATTTTGATCACGCCGACCAACACTTACGCGCGAATTACCACGTTGCGCGGCGGAGTTGGCTCTCAAACCGCCCGATAAGAGAGGCAGTGTACGCGTGCTAGAAATCGACGAATTTCATACAAGTCACTGCAACGTTCACCGCCAATCGCGGCAGTGCGCGGCGCCGTGCGATAATCCCTACAGGGCGCTCCCAAATACAAGGGGTGAAATATGGACGATAATGAAACCGATGACTCACCCCACCATAAAACACAAACAAGTAAAGTAGGGTTCCAGCTAAGACAAACTATGGACAGAACATTTGAGTTGCGAATCATCTAACTGCGGGAATGTTATCTTTGTTCAGTGATTACTTTTTAATGAGTTACGATTTGACTATCTTTTCATTGTTTCGTTACACACAATGTATGATTAATGACGTAAAAAATAATAAAATGGATGATATTTTTTACAGTGTAATGTTGCAATATGTTATAATATCATAATATGTTTCTAGCATTGACAAATACATATATCTCATATACTATTAACTGATATTTGCAGATTTACTTATATTCGTATGTG
>DWEE01003035.1:0-10872 GCA_018245755.1 Parelbella macleannani
CTTGTTATCGATTCCGTTAAAAAATAAAATGAAATGCAAATGGAAATAGAAGCAAATATATTTACTCTCGAGGTTTTGTGAGCGTTTGAATAATTCAACTCCATATAGTGGACGAAACTCAACGCGGTATCGATTCGTGCTGAAATAATGGTTTATACGAATGATATAATTTGGATTCAACTTAATGACTTTTTACTCGATCTATTAGGTCTTTGAATAATGAATGAATCAATTGATGAAAAGCCCGTTCAATTCCAATAGCAGGAATTTTCTCAGTGCTGTCAAACTGAAGGTCTATACTCAGCATTCGCCAAACAGATTTGTCGCTAGCCCGCTTCCTGAAACAGTATAATGGGACCTACGCCGACAGACGGACTTAAATGCAAAGTAATCATCCAATGATGATGATTCTCATGAATTTTTGTTTTAAATTTGTCTAATTATAAAAACGTAATAAAAATGACGGCATTTAGTCATGAGTTTTGTTTTATATCTTCATTCATTTTCGACAATCGTCCATTCATTTCGATACATGCAAAATATTGTTAATTTACTCGTAAAATATAAAGTGATTGTTCGAACTCGTTCGTTCGTTAATACGTAAACGTAACATCACGCCCGTATCAGTAGGGTTAGGCAGAGGTGTGTAGTACAGTCTCACGTCTCATTAGTTATGACTTATTTTGTTTAAAATGTACTTTTTCGTCTACAATATAAAAATATAAATGCTCTCTTATAGACCGCAAGGCTAACGCTCCGGCAAGATGTACAACACACAGCCACTACTGCGCCACTCGAGAGGTTCTTGGTTTCGCTCGATGTCATAAGCTTTGCTGTACGCTCACAAAATGTACACGATGGTCTTTTCTAGAAACGACTAATAATAATACGAGGTATTTATTAAGAAAATCGTATAATTAACAATATTTAATTATTTGTTCCGGTACGAAATTAACAAAATATTAGTAAAAAAGACAAAAGGTGATGTAAAGAGGGGATCGCGACGACAATGAGAAATACGAAACGTGGAGGAAGTTTAAAAAGGGCGCACATAATGCACAACGCACGAACGACTCTAAAATTCGATTTGGACTGAAATTTTCTCGGACGATTATCTCTATGCGCTCACAGTATAACGGTACAGCACGGAGCATTATATAGTTTACTTCAATTTATTATTATCATTTAACTACTTAAATATTACTTAAAACTTAACATAAGGTTTAAATATAACACAATAAATACAAAGGTATCCATCACAGAATTAGTTTACAATGACCCAAACATGTTCATAAAATATATTTGATTCAGGTTAAGTTTGTTAACCAATGATAGTGATGCCGATTGTTGAACTAGGGTTCGAAGGTTCGATTCCCAGTCAGGAAAAGTATTTCTGGAAAAGGAAAGGAAGGAAAAGTTCTGTGTATAAGTATGTATATATTTATATCTATAATTTCCCAACTGTCTGGTTACTGTACCACACACTCTGCGTAATTTACCATCAGGTAGCCGCGTGAATTTGTTCACATTTTCATTAATGTGGTTGTTATCCATTATGTCTATAACAATCCACATATGTACATATATAAAGATGTTGTATGTGGTATTCTGGCCTAGATGCATATGGGAAGAAACACAAGTATTATTATTTTAAAAGTAAGCAAAAAAGACCGAGCAAGTAAATTGACTGCAAAAACAATTTGAGCAACAAAGAGAATTTTCTAGAAATGAATGGTATAATTATTTTATCTGGTGCTTCCGTTTAAGTGACGTATAAGATTCGCCAAGTTTATCTCCACAAAGATGCACCCACACGTCCACTACTCTCAAGTAGTTCTTGGCTTCGCTTGATGTAATACGGCTATGTGGGTCTCACGTGCCTTTTATGAGCGTAGGCAACTATTTTAATAGAACTTTTTTGCTAGTAAGTAAAGAAATTCAAACTTCAGGTGTGGATATTATTGTACCATTAAGCCAGATCTCTCTCTGCGGAGTCGACAGAGACCACTAAGTGCTAAATATTTCTAGTTTTAGAGACCTGACGTGCTTCATCTATATTCGTGCCTCTCTTCATAGACGCACGCCGGTTTTAGCGACTTCTGACTCTCCGACCTGTAACTGACCTGTTTGGCAGGACAGGTGATATAAATGTAATTATATGTACTTGCATATGTTTGATATAAATAGATCAAGATAATGAAAATTATATAAGAAAATGTTGTTGAAGCTATATATAAATTCTTCCTTTGTCTGAAACACAAGCTTTTCAAAGTGTAGCTCAGTTATGTACACGAACACGGCAACTACGCGTAATTAGCTCTTCTCTTTGTCACAAGTAAGTTTTCACACTATGCTTACACGGGGAGCAGTTGTGTCCGAGTTTACGTTGCTATTTTATTTTAAAATTAAATTCTCATTAATAAAATATTTTTATTGATTTTAGCATAAGAACCACGTTGAAATATCTAAATTTGATATTTTATTTTTCAATTAATTCACCTGTAGTGCTACTTCACAGCTTTAGGTAAAAAAATGAAATGTCTGAAATAATTCAATTATAATCTGTAGGTACAGAATTTAAATTTACCCGACCCAGAATTTGAACTCAGGACCTCCCGATGATATATTACGTCTATGTTATACTATTACCTATTAAAATTTATCAAACAATGAGCACAACAGCGATGGTATGCCAAATGCAAACAGGTCATGTGAAAAGGCACTATCGATAACCTCACTTTAGTTGACCTGCTCTCTAATTATACTGGCCTGTATCGGTGTTTCGGTTCACCGGCACAAAGGGGTGCATGGGAAAAGTAATTGCCTAGAAACATAACGAGCTCGCGTGGTGGCAACGCGAGAGCTGAACAATTAGACGTACAGATTGATAACATTTATCGAATCGGGTGATCGGTGGAAGTTGCAAACTATTGACATTATTAAAATACATTTCAGGATTAACAGCATATGAGTGATTACTTTAATCCTTTGTCCTGAAACTGTTTGATCTTAGTGTGTCAATGTCCTCAGCATTTATGACACGGGATATCGCATATTTTTTGCATTTATTATAATTCCGTTGTCATTTTGTTATGAAATATATTCAAAAGCGTCGGCGCTGCGGCGGACTGCTCATGAGCATGAGTAACTTTAGCGTTGTTTCTTTAATTAACCGAACATGATATTGCTCGGGGCTAAGCAGGGAACTGTTTATATTTTAAGCTCGAATATGCATTTACTGTTACGTAACTTGGCTAAGCTTTTACCAGCTCCGAGAGTATACTATGCGGAGTTGATTTCGAAATTTCAGACGTGCTTGTGACTACCCAATGAGGCATTATTACCGGATAGAGTCAGGTGATAATTAAAATTATGCGCTTCCTAACAATGCGTGCTATTACGGTATTATTAACAATAATATTTTTTATTGTGTCATAAGTTATAAAATTAGGACAAATGTAATTAACAATTACTCTACACTCGTTTCGTGAACTAAAAAATTAATATTTTTAAATTCATAGGAAGTAAGTTTCCGCTTTCGATGTGCATATTATAGTCCTTCTAGCACTATGACGTCACTAAAACCTAAATCTAATAAAACAAGGGACAGCATTAAACTTACTAAAACCCTTACTAAAATGAAATATTGCGAGCAAATGTTACAATTTCTTCTGTTTACGTCGACGCTGAGGTGTCTCCTGATCACACTTTATTGAGATGCTGTGTGTGTCACTTATCTACTTATATAACTAAAAAAATATATGGCACTGTAAAAACGTACATATTCCCGAAGAACTCTATCGACCTACTTAAACTAAACGTGGATCGTAGGATTGGCACAACTTCACGGCTCAGTCGCCATATTGGATTAAATGTTTACCTACAAAGTAAGTTATCGCTAGAAGAAAACGAATTCAGGGAAAGTACAATTATAAGGTTTCAGTATCTAGATATTTTGAATAGAAAAGCAATGACGAACAGCCTTTTTATCTCTGTCGAAAGAATCTTCAGGAACTGACGTTCAATATATGACTTTATTGATACCAGACTTAAGCAATAAAGTAAAATTAGTATGTAAGTAGCTAAGTTCTAATAAAAAATTACATCCAGATTTATTTAAAACTTAAAGTTCTGAGTCGTTCGTGTTAATCATTATAGTCAAATTGTAATTATGTTCGGTTTCAGCAAACATTTATAGAATGATCATAGAAAAACATATAGGTAGTTAAGGCTTATGATTAATATGAGTATATTTTAGTTTATAGGACAATTAAAAATATATTAATGTTATTAACCATGGAGCGGTTTTTACTTAACAAATTAGTGAAGATTAGTTACAAGGACGGAAAGGCACGATAATTGTATAAAAATATAATTACATAACCTCTAAAAAATTTAAAACGTTAATTTATTTTTAATGTTTTTAACATATTACATGACCTGGTGGTGTAAAAACAACTTAATGACTATCGCCTCGTGACTAGTTAGACCTTCAAAGTGTAACGATATTGAGTTAATAAATAATGATGATTGTCATGTTTCACAAATTTCGAAACAAACATATTTTACTATTATATATGTGTGATGTACAATGCAAAGATAAACGCTGCTGGGGTAGTCAAACGTCTCCGAAAACCGAATTTGTTCATTAATTCTTTATCTCGTACGAACACAGCAGTGACCAGTCCAATGAGTCCGGAGCAGGTATCTTAAGTTCAGTGAGCTGAGAGATTTTTCTCGATGCACAATAATATCTTAACTAGCGACTAAAACGTATCTACGCTGCCTTTTCTGTTCAATCCGAATTAACTTATAAATGTCCACAAATTGTGATGTACCTGGAAGAAATATTATGTTAATACTTAAATATCCTGAACGATAGAATAACTTATATCCTTATTGATAGAAATATTTGGCATTCGGCGTTCTCTGTCAACCCCATAAGGGATCTGCTGTGATGACATGATAATAATATTATAAAATTTGTTTGGCGGTTTCATTGCATGTCATAAAAATATCCTCATGCTAATATACTCTTTGATCTTGGCATATTACTTTCCACTGTCAAGTATTTCTCGAAGCGAGTAGTTGTACGACTTAAGTCGCGTTTTCATTGAACGTCTCAAACAGTATGAACGAACAAATATTCGTTCACTATATTGGATGCGGCAATCTGTGGACAGGGCGCGATGATCTCTTTGAATAAGGCCTATAGCTAGCAGTTGACTGAAATAGGCTGATGATGCTGATGGTGATGGTATTGAACCAAAGCTATCTTTATTATTATTTTTATTAAAGTAGTTAGGGATACCTAGTATTGAAAGTTAGACCAAACCCTAGAATAGAACTGATGATCTTCTCGTGCTATATCGCAGATATCTAAGAGTTTGTAGTGTCTTGCGTCTGAATGAGTGCCAAATACACGTTGTGAAGTTCCGTCAGAATAGGTAGACAATGAACGGTTCGGCAGTAATGCGTCACCAGGCAAGCTATGAATGGAAAATTCTAGCCCTGAAACATATTTGGAACATTAAGCGGAAAAGTGGCCTTAACGTGTTACCGTTGGACTCACGCCAATTATAGAAAAAACATAAATATTACACATTTATGCTCTTAACCGAAATGGTAGAACGGTCTACAATATTGAACTCAGTATATAAAATATAGTGCACAGTAGCTCTATCGGCGTCATATCGCTGAACACATGACTGGCTCGTAATCTAGAGTGGTTTAAGTCTAGGGGTCTGTATAATGTAAGGGAGAGCTTTATATATACGGTAAAAAATGAAGGTTGTAATAAAGTAATAAAAAAGTTAATTAACATTTGATCAATCATTTTAAATTTGAGCAATGATGGAACTAGCTAAGACTCTTTACTTATCGATATTTCAATTGGATTAAGTGAATTTGTTTGGTCGTTATTATTGAGCACTTTTTCTTACACAACAAAATATATTTTTACATTTACAGTAAATACGGTTTTCGTAACTTTCGATCTACTGCAGGCTACGGCTCGCTGCAAATATGTAATGTATTATTCAAATATATTAATCAAGTTATAATAAAAGCAGAATATATATAAAAAGAAAATAAGGACAAGCTATTCAACATTACATAAAAGTATTGATTTGTGAAATTTGAAAATGCGATTATTTTGGCTTATTCGTAAATTTTTTTTTAAGTGTCACCAGTACTTCAAAATTCCGCACCGAAAGAGTAAAGACCTTCAATGCTACAATAAAAATACAATAATAAATAAATAATAAAAATACAATAATAACATACATTTACCTAAAAAACTTACTTAACGCGGCAAATTTGATCATGACGTTAATATGTCGAAACTTGCAAAACATGGAAAATTTTACCATGATTTTCATCGTCATCATCAGCCTGTCTAAATCAACGGCTGGATATAAACCCTTGAGGGGTTTTTGTCCATCGTGTCTACGCTGGGCACGCCGTTTGGGGGGTATCACTAGGGTTTTATATCAGTGCACACAAAACCAAGCCTTCAGAACGTTTTGAAAGTAAGTTTTTTTTCCACTTATATAACACAATTTTCGACTTCTAACAGAGCTCGTATGTGTACATGTAATTTTTGCTTAATAATTCCAGTTTGTGAGATTTGTGTTGGATACATGCCAATTTTATTAGGGAGCAAGATTTGAGCGGGTTGTTCGAGCTAGTTTATTATGTGGTCGGGGTTGCAGTTTTAGTGGTAGTGTCGTTTTCGTGGCTGGCGTGTATGAAGTATGCACTACTCTCTGAATATAGTCTGAAAGTTGTATTAAGTTAGTGTACATTGTGCCTCCAGAAGCAGAAGCTATCAAACAGTATAACTTTTCAACCACTTACGTCGCTAGAATCCCTTAAATCAATAGTGTCAAAAAAAATAAAAATTATCCCCGTCTGAGGACCTAAGACATCAGTGTCACATAAGTTAATAAAATCGATCTTCTGATACACACAAAATTGTTAAACAAAAATACAACGAGTTAAATCTATAAACCCGCACTTTGTCCGTATGGTGAATTGTGGCCTTAAGCCACCTTATTCTTAGATGTAACTCGTAGCCCATAATGAAACACAAGAGTGGTAATTATATACCGATGCAATATTAATATGAAATCGATAAGTATTTTATATATTTATATGTATAGCGATCATTGTATGGCGATTGATTTTGATTACAAATTTTGACCCATCTCTCTGTTGCTCCAAAAAACGTGTGTTCAATGTTGCAATCAAAATTTAAAAACAAATTTAAAAAAAATTACTAAACATACAATTTTCTTTAATTTCTGCCTAGTATGTATGTAGAACCGTTTGAATTCTTCGACTACTTTACAACCCAAGACGTCGTAGTTAAGTGGTAACCTAAAACATTATTAATAATAAATGATCTGTACCATTTAATAAATTTCTTATTTGTTGGCGTTGTAGATCTACATGATAAACACCAAGGTTATCCAAGAGAAGTTGCTTCACACCGCCGTAAGCAATCTGTTGATGTTTCGTGGAATAATTTAAGTTGTGCCGTTGTTTCCAGCCCTTGACATTTAGAGGGGCTCCGATGTCTGTGTCTGAGTGGCCAGGTTCGGTTCCTGAAGTGTAGGCACTTCAACTACACTTTGTTCACGTGAATTTGGACTTAGTGATGTTTTGAATAGTTTATATTGTTTGTTGGTAGGCGTTTTATTAATTAAACTATTCCTGTTTATATTGCTAGTACAATCAACTTGTCTTTAATTTTTAATATTAAACATAATTATGGGTTAGTGAACAGTGAAGTGAATTATTGAATAGAATGAGGAAGGAAGGTGTAGTTATCTGTTTAAACATAAATAAATTACATGCAATAATAGAATCCAAAGTTTATTATTGGCGAAAATCACTAGTACGTCAACGTAATTTTGTTGTAATTGTAGCTGTAACAGTTCAGCAACTGTGTTCAAAAAACTATTTGTCAGGATTATTTTAAGCAAATTACAAATTGGGATACATTGCAAATAAAAGACGGGACTAATAGGTTACTGGTCGGGTTGAGAAACGGCTAAAGAGGGTTTATCTGCGAATGCATGACAAGTTACGTTTTATGGTTGAGTACCAAGCTTCAATCCGACGCGAGCACCAATAAGTCTCCCAAGCTCATTTATCACGCGCACTTCTTAAGAAAACATCGTAAAAAGAGCGAGGTACTTGCTTCATTCTGACTGTGAAATAAGTATCTAGAGGTTGGAGCGAGGAATCGCGAACAAAGTGGCGCCGCTTGTAAAAGTACACCCTGTCGGTTGAAGTGACAGCGGCAAAATATGTCTGCCGTCGATAGACGGAAATTTGAATCGAAAGTCGTGTACAGATTGGCCCCGTGCAAATAAAAAGAAGAACTTCAGTTATTTTAACACGTAACCTTAGATTTAATGAATACTCCCGTGTCACATATCCTGGTTCCGTTACCAATTAGCGGGATGTTGTAAATATTAATAAGCATCGTGATTATCTAATTAGTAGGTTTATATTACTATTCGAGTTGAAAGATATAACATACTCGATTTATTTCATCAAACAAAATCTATTTTAAGAATTTTCTTTATAATTCATATTTATAGTACATGCTCAATATTTTTCCTAGTACTCATGATTTCGAAACATAAAATATTCCAACGTATTACTTTAATAAGGTCATCATTCCAGGAGGGAATAAAGATAAATTTTTAAATTCCAAGCTTCAGATATATTGCATAATGCACTTGTTTATATCTCTCTGATTTAGATGATTGTTTTATAACGAAGTCGCTTTAAATTATCAAAGCCACGTCTATATTGTTATCCCGCCTCGCTTGTCATTTCTCGGTGTGCAACATGACTAAGAATACATCGTGAAGAAATGTAAGCTGGAGAGAAATCCTCGGCGCGTATAAAAACGCTGATGAACGGCGACAGTCTCTCTATTGTACTAGTACAGAAGATTTATTAGTAAAGACCGCATCCCGTCGACAAAAACGGAGAACAAAACAAATGTGAAATTGGGTGGCCGCGGACAAACTGCCGCTGGATCGAACGCTCGCCAATTCTAATAAAGAAGCGAATTGGAAAATTGAACAGGTATCGGCTGGTAACCGACAATGGGAGGGTTTTCCGCCTAATTACTGACAGAATAGGTATTTTGTTACACGCGAAAATTAGTTTTTGCTTCTAAGAATGTAACGATCGATCTTTTTGTATTCAAACGCTTTTCTCGTATCGTAATGACGAGTAAACTTTCTAATCGTACCTACTGTAGTTTTTAACGTTCAAAAGATACTGAATATAAATGGCATCGCCATGCGTAATAAGGAAAAATGACGATAATAAAACATTAGTGTTACCAAGGACGTTACATAACATACTATGAATTCTTTCTTTTATTCAATTTTATATTCTAAGAGCTTGTGAACTAAAAGTCGTTTTTCTTTCTCCCTGTTACTATTTGACGAAAAAGGTGAAAGTGTTCCTACGCTGACGCAGATATAGTACCTGCGCTAAGCTTATGAAGTCAAAATACATATTAGGTTGCGCTTGGAGAGTTTCTACGTCAAAAATTTGTATTTTACAAAGAGAAATGCATGGAGTATCTTAGTTTGTGTACGTATGTTTTTACTCTATTACATAATACGCATATCCGATAATTTTACTTACATGCCTTACTCTTAGTATGAAATACTGTGGAACTCAAGACTCGATCGCCCTCTATTGGAATCTTCAGAAATTTTCATACAATACTGAGTTGGAAAATGGAGCGGGTGTCGGTCAGTGCTCACGTAATTTATTTGATTTTAGGCTTTTTCACCTAATCACGAGTGATACTAGTAGCAAAATATAGTGTGTATTAGCTAATGATTATTTTCCGCTTATTTTTATTTACTTATCTTAAATTATTATATACCATGTAATTAAAATACTACATTAAATATACACTATTCGTGTAAAATATAAGCTAATATATCAGTTCCTTATCAAAAGAACTGTACCCAGTACTAAAACAGCATTAAAGTTATGCGGTTGCGATGTAATCGACAAACGTTGTAAATAACTTGATACGACAAATTTTATCGGTACCGCTTTGAGCTAATTGTATCGACCGCGAACATTTGCGGTCTCAGAAGGCTAGTAAAATAAATGCTTTGCATTTAATGTTGCACTAAACAGTCCCCAGCCTGCCACCAGGCTGACATAAAATTCAAAAGCATCGTGCCTTACATCACCCTTGGGCGTTGTTCCGTTCACACAATGCCCGTGTTCCAACACACATCAAATAAAACATTATTTATGGCTTCCTGCATCGTTATGGTGTCATAGTAGCCTCATGCATTAACTACTTTCACATAATTAAAATAGGCGTGTGACATTTTTTCCTATCTCTATGGTTTTAGTACACACAGAAAAATGTATCTTAAATTCTTTTACGAATAACCTAACCTAACCTAAAATCTGTAACTACGTTTTTTGTATACAAGCGATAGTGACATATTACTAAGAAAATTATGTTAAACTTCAGTATATAGAACTGTACGGATATCGTTAGTAAAATATCTCTGGACACGTCTTCATGAGTGTGAGCAGAATGAAGGTTGTAAATTCAGAAGACGTTTCGTTATTTTTGAAGTCAGAAATGAAATACAATCACGTAGATTTGTATTTCAAAATAAAATCTCATTGTGCAGTTCAATTTGAAAACTAGTTCTGGAAGAAATAGTGATTTGAAACGAATTAAAAGAGGTTATTCCATTTGAGTGAAGTCGCGCGGTACGGTTCAGTCAATTGAGTGATAAAATACATTCTCATTTAAATTTCTATAGTAATCTTACATTTATCATTGCTGTACAAAAT